>OMLM01020449.1:34973-56175 GCA_900302695.1 Helostoma temminkii | reverse complement strand
CCCCCCCTCTAGTAGAGGACCTACACACAACTCCAGCAACAATATTCAGGAGGACACACTGAATGGGAAACAAAATCTCTACACACCTAAATGTGCAACAGATGTGCACCGTGTAAAAAAGGCTGTTAATATTTTAAATTAGCCCTAGGCATTGCATTACAGCACTTAGTATATACCAAGAGCCACCCGCAATTATCCAATCAGAGAAACACACGATCAAGTCAGTGACCAGAGTCACCTTGACTCAAAAAAAAAAAGATAACTTGAAGAGGGAAAAAAAAGAGAGTCGATTTGTTTTTTTCTCATGTTAGTATAATGCGCTGCTGTGCATTTTCAATGCTGTGCCTATTACAAATACCATGATCTGAGTACAGTCAGATTCCCAATTTCATCCCTTTCAACTGCATAGTAAATGTGATTCCTGGTTTAGTATGCAGTACTACTTGGCTCAGTGTCTGAGAATGTAATTATCTCTGTAAAGAAGGTAAAGTGAAGCCCATGTTAGCTTTCGTGTCCTTGGCTGCACCGAGGCAGGAAAATAAATCTTGAGAACAGATCTCATTTTGGGTACATTCATTACACCACACACTGCATTTGACAGACAGTAAATTACATTACTAACTCCACTTGAAATTGGAGGTAAACGGTGAAAAAAGGAAATCCTCATTTGAAAGTAAACTTCTGCTACTAGTTTCTATCTCTGCCGGCCTCGGATCAGAAATAAATTACACACTACTCCAACCTCTGCCACTCGAAAGGCCATCAGTAATAACTGTTTGTACCTGGATGAGTGTACAAACAGATGCAGATAATTGCATGTTTCATAAGAAAAATAGCATTACAGCGTAATTATTTTTTTTATGCACAGAAGATTCTGTGCCAGATTTTCTGGGAAAGCCTCACTGTGAATCAGAGCTTCTTCTGAAACTACAGTATCACCAAGGGCAACAGCAGAAAGCAATGAATTACGTATAGGTAAAGTGTGTGAATGAAATTCAAATGCCACTCCATTCAGCAGGACTGAGTTTGCCATAGACATGGACTCAAATGAAAAATGACCACAATCACTTTAGGCTGAGTTGTGAGCAAACAAATTAATAATTTATGAACAACGAATATTGCATATTGCTCTCAAAATTGCTGTTGCCTCTCCCTCATAAGCAAGCAGATTTGATTTACACATGGTTGGATATTCGCTTTTATGGAAGCTGAATTCTAATCACTTTGTCCATGACAGAAAAAGCAACCAACATGCAGTTAATAGACGAAGACAAAAAAGTAAAATGAAGGAAAAACAAAACAAAAAACAAAACAAAACATATCTGTTAACTAATTAGCATTTTATTTCTGTGACATACACTATATATATATATGGTCCCTGCAGAGGACATCAAAAAGGTGTTTTCATCTTGAGCTGAGCCATACTTATGTTCCCATCATCCGTAGCTGATAAACAATGTTTCTCCGGCAGGCAGCATCGCATCATGTTGTGTCCCTTATTTTCACCCAACATTGCCTTCTGATGTGCCCACTTTAAAAAGTAATCGAGTGGTCAAACAAAGCTTGAAACAGCCGCTGTGTAACCATTGGCTTTTCTATTTTGCACTGTGGTTAGATGTAAGGTAATAATGGCTCTGCCATCTGCTCACCCACTTGTCCTTTAAATTGTCTTGTTTTCCTATTGGCTTAAAATAAAAACACACACTGTTGCATTCACTCTGACTCCACCACAAGATCATTTGGAAAGATGAGTAAACACCGATGTTGCAGATATTGGTTTCATCAGCCCATAATAAGTCATGTAGACTCAAACCATATTGTAAAATGAGATACACATCAATAATACACAACACCAATGCCAATATGAACCAACATTTTTTGTCTGTATCCAAATAATATATTATCCTGCTCTTGTGCTTTTAAACTGATTGTGCTGTGCTTCCCTTCCCTACTTTGCCATTACAGATACAGGTCTATCCCTCTGTTCATCCCTCGATCGGCTGTACCTGTTCACGGTCATGGGGGGCAGCAGCCTATCCCAGAATGCATTTGACACAAGGCAGGGGCCATTGTGAACAGGTCACCAGTCTATCACAGTGCTAACACATACAGACAGAACTACATTCACACCTACAGGTAATTTAGTGTTTCCACCTCATCTAACACGAATGTGTCTGGACTGTGTGAGTGCACAGAGGAAGCCTTCACAGAACTACTCCACACAAACAGACTCCAGCTGCACAAGACCAGTTTGGATTCACAGCTGCTGATTATCCCATCTATCATCTGGTGTTCATTTGAGTGTAAACACATTACTCACAAAGTTACATTTGTTATTCTTTAACCTATAGTAACAGTTTTTGCTACTCATAGACAACACAACATCAACACTGATTATTCATGTGTGTATATATACATACACACATCTATAAGTATGTTCAAGGTACATTTAATGGACAATGCTTAAACAGTACTGTACACCCTTTTTTAAAATTATCTTTATCACTTGCACTAATGCTCTGTGTATAACAGAACACCAACATTACTATCAGCTTTCTACAATGAATAGCAATCTTTATTTTAAGTTTTATTCTTTTCTTGTGCCTTCATCAGCTCATAATTGTGACTTTAAAATTGATCTCTTTGGGTTGTATATACAGGCTTTTTAAGGTTTGTTGTTGTTCTTTGCATTTACCTCACTGCTTTTCTGTTTTCAGCTGCTAGTTGCTAACTTTGTCTGATGCTGTTTGGAGCTGAGTAGATAGAGCACAGCTGACATTCAGAGCTAAAAAGATCTGCTAAAAATAATGTAAGGGAAGCATGGTAGTTTTATACTTTCAGATTTGTAATATTTTGACACTTTTTTTTATTCTATGTGAATTTAGTTTTGGTTAGTTCCACCAGTGGTTTCATTAGCTTCATTTTGGCTTTAATTAATTGTTTTAATATTAGCATTTTTATAAAAGTCATTAAAAACCAGTATGGCATGAAAAACAATCTTGAAGTTAACACTTCAACAATAAGGTCACAAAGATACTGTATACATTTTTATGCAGTTTTAGGCTGACAACACTACACATAAAAGGAAATATTTAATTAAATTTCATATTTAAACCCTTTACCATTTCAGTTGTGCAAAGGCATCAGTAATATAATAAGTTTTAACCATCAACACTCTGTGAGTTTATCTAAATAGTAATAAACAAACTTCAACACAGTCAATCAATTATTGTGCACAGCTTTAAGTTTTGCAGGAGTTTTGAATTTTAAAGTGCAGCATGAAATTTTTTGAAGCTTGCGTGTCTCGTTATCTGGCTGACATACACACGGTACATCTCAATGAATAGACTGATTGCATTTTATCTTTTCTTCAGAGGATCTGGTAATCCGTTCTCTGATCTTTTCTGTGTGTTAGGATCTGCAGCTTTCTAGAAGCATCAATGATACATGTTGCTCTCTTTTACTTCATCTTATCTGTGTAAGATTGTAAGTGTAAGATTTTTTGTTTTTCTTTTTGTTTTCTATGCCATTACCTGAAAATATGTCGGCTTGTACCAGTTTCACAATTAGACTGAGATAATCCCACACAGTAAACCTGACATACTGACCTAATTTCTTTACTTGACAAGGGATAAGTTAATGTCCTGGACCACTATATTGCAATCTAAAAGTTGCAGTGTATGGCTGCACAGACTTGACAGTGTCACTACCTAACTTGTACAGCTCACTTGATTTGTTCTACAACATGGCACCACATTAGCCAGTTAGTTTCCACCATAACCATAGCGTTCTGCCCAGATTCACAGCTGTATGGATGATGTATGTAAACAACTTTGTTGTTCGTTCCACATTGCTTTTATTTGTTCATAATAGCCAGTTTCTTAAAATAAGAAAATATGCATCAGTCAGTGTCTCAGTATGTGAAATTCCAATTTATCCATTTCTATCATTTACAAATTTGGCCATTATATCGTTTCTTTGAAATTTGTTGCATGTAGTATTGTTTTATAGTGATACGGCAGCCATTTACCTTTGTGGATCAACAATTTTACCATTTCTAAATGTATATTAGTTAAATTAATGGAGCATGTAGACACTGCTAATGTGGTAGCCATGAATATCTTAGCAAAGAAAGTGCTTATTTGCACAAGGTACAGGTACACTGTACAAATCAGGTAGTGACACACATTCGTACGTCTATCATCAGCACCAAGTGCACCAAGAAACACCTAAGAGTGACCACCTTTGACAACAATTATTTTATTTTCTTTCTTATTTTATTTTAGTTCCGTAGGAACTTTTTATCTGAAACAGTTTATTTATGTTTATTTAGTTCTACATTTTCTTCAGGCTATTTTCGTTTTTTAAATTTCCATTCATGAATGTGGAAATGCTTCAAAACCACATTAATGTTTGTTTTCATTTTTGTAGACAATAATCCTGGAGAGCAGTGAGAGTTAATTAAACATTTTTTTAATTAAATTTTAATTTAAAGTTTTTAAATTGAAGCTGCATGTTGCAAGACTATAACAAATTTCCAATTTTGCAGGGAAACTGCAAACTTGGGTAAAAAATCCTGGTCACTACAAGCAAACCCTTTCCTGTTAAAAAATGATTTCATCTATTATTAACACAAATATATTAGGTGCAGCTTTAATCTTTAAAAAGTAGTAATACAAAGTAAAGAAATATATAAACATTTTCTCTTATACCTGTCTGAACTGTGAGAGATTGATTTTGGGATCAATAGGAACTGATATACACTAACACTATACTTAGCTTGTCTGAACCTCACATCAGTCAAACATTGCTGCTTGTATGGTGTGACAGCAGCAGCTAAAATATATCCAGGAAGACAGAGCCTGGGGGAAAGAGCTCTTTCAAGGCATCACGAAATTTTAGAAGTAAGCGACTGCTTACTTTATGGCAGGTGATGGATATGCAACTCTTTAAATTTTTCTTTTTTTTTTTGTTACATGAAAAGCTTTTCTGTCTGTGGACATTTACTATGAAGTCAAACCTTTGTTCATTGCACACACTGTCACATTAATATTGCAACAGTCAGCAGCAAAGTGATGCTACTGGTCAAAGTCTTATTTAATTAATTTCAACCAGGGTCACCTCCAACAGAGTATTAATAATAATATATACCCATTAATACCCACAGTACACCAACAGCTGATAAAATGCATGTATAATACTTAATAACATTCTAAGACATGTCCTCACATTCTAGCCAGAACCTCGTGAATAAACCTGAACTTGAACTATACTTACATTCATGCTTTTTTCATGCCATATCTGAATGTCTGACAGAGTTTGTTAATCTTTCAAAATCCATTGTACTCAACCTTCAGTCAAGTGTACTTTTGGAGTTATATGAGCTGCCTCTGACGTTCTCTTCCAACATTTCAAATATTCATTATCTTGCAAGCTCCACACTAACAGAGAACTGTTTTACCAAGAAACAGAAGCTTAGTCACATGGCATCACCTCTTAGATCTCATCTGAAAATTGTCTAAAACTTTACCCGAAGCCATTCCTAGGATGTGATCGGCTGTTAGGCACATTAAAAAATGAAGCAATATTCAATTCAGCTTGTTCCTCTGTATTCTGTGTCTATCGTAGCTTTCACTACTGTGTCCAAGCAACCAAAACATAATTTTCATCATAATTAAAGCTCACAAATGAATGTGAGCAGTAGGTGAATTCTCACTTCCCTGTAGACTTTCTGAGCGCTCAAACTGTACATCTTCCTGCAGAGCTCATTATCAAATTAGATTTAATCTTTTCTGAGATGCTATTGCAAATTGCCTATGAAGACACAGCTAGCGTTGTTTTTTTACATCACTTCATTTGGATGTGTGTCAGCATGTATGCAAATGTTCTGTACAAAATAAATGCTATAAGTACATTAACTACAATTGCAAGTGGATCAGAAGGGATAGAAGATGTCAGTCATCTCTGTCTTTTCTCTATAAGCATGTACTTAATTCTTATCATCATTCATCACATTTTCCGGCTGTCATTCCATTACTAGGCAGGCATCCAACACCATAACCTTGTATGTTGCTAAGAGATCTGAAATGAGGACAGATACCACTGGCTGCAAAAAGGGGTTGAAGGTTGTTACAGTATGGGGTTTGGCACTTTCACAGCTTGTGTTATAGGAAAGAGTGAGTGCTTAAAATGTGATTACTTTGACTGGATTAAACATCATTTACTACCCCCAGAGGCGTATACCTTTTTGTCCACCTAAAACAACACTCATACAGCTGAAAAAACAGTAGCAATGCATGGCGGCCTTAGAGTGTGTAGATGTAATCGCCCCCATTTTTCTTCATATACAGTATATCCACACTCACGTGCTGACACGTGAGCTTGTTTGTGTGAAAGTGAATGTATTATTGTGTGCGTGCGTGTGTGTCAGAGGGTTCGGTGTCTGGGGTATGTGTATCAACATAATGAGTATGTCTCTGGAGAGCACACCAAAGCACTACTGTGGTATGTGGAGGAGAGCCTAAGTGTAGTTTGATGCAGGCTCAATGTGCTGCCCTTAGCACTGCTGACCGAACACTTCTAATGGGACATGCAGGTGCCAAAGAACATTAGAAAATGCAAGGAGGGCTACTTAATAAATAGATAATGACATCAGTTTCCCTTTCTTCCTCTCCAGCTGATTACAGGCAGCTCGAACTGGGCTTCATTAAAGAGCAGAAGTAGCATTATTCTCACTATAGGAAGCTGACCGCATTGACACCTGAATGCTTTTTACTCCTACATGCTTTCACTGATTGTTCTCTTGTTATCATAAATGATTCTCAAAACAGTGTGGTGCTGGAGATGCTCAGGGATGTGAGTGTGCCCCTAGTTGAAAGAATGGGTAAAGAAGACAATAAGCAATGAATTGCACTCACCATCTGCATACAAATCGGCAAGCCAGCGACGAAAGACAGAGAGGCCGACAACAGATTTAACATCTCAGTGAGCGGGTAAGGATGGTGCAAGCTGGCAGCTCCCATCTTCTCTCTCCCCTTCACAGCCCATCTTCACTCAGCCAGCCTCCCTGGTGATGATGGTGGTCTTGGTGGCAGCAGCAGCAGCGGGCCAGCTGGCGTCCCGTTGGAAGGGCAGGTTGGGAGGGCAGCCAACACGAACTGTCAGAGGCCTGCCAGAGCTGCTGAGAAGCAGGGCACTCCCCAATCTGCTCAGCATGATGCAGTGACAAAGAACACATACGACAGATTTGTATCACTATACATATAATAATCTTCAGTGACTATGTTCCTTTTACTACAACCAGCAGTCTAAGCCTCTACACAAGAGTTGTCAAAAAGAGGTTTGAAATACATGGAAAATTAGGCAAAGTTTTACAATTTACACTTTGGGGAACTTTGATGTTACAAGTAATTCTGAACAAAACACTGAGAATGAAAGAGGAAAAAATAAGTTATATTAGTTGAATCGCATCCACATTCATATAACCCTACTGTCAAATAAATAGCAAGTTTTCAACACCACTGGATTTTGCAAGAACAAATTGTACTACTATAACGTTGTAGACAGACTCACATTGACAAGTTGCTTGTTAACACTGTTTAACAGGTATAATGTTTACCAAGTTCTCAAGTGTAGTTTACTTTGTTAGTATGAGACAAATTACATTTTTGGATTGATGATCGAGAGAGAAACTGTGATTCAAGTTATTATGATTTCTTCAGAAATTTACAAAAAAATTCCTGACATATCAGACAAAGTGGGGGACTGACTGATGTGGCTAAAATACAAAGCGCATGGTGACTTGTAGCGTAGCCCTTTGTCTTTTACAAAGAAAGTTTCAATCATTCTTTAAAGCTACACAAAGCTTGATGGTAGAATTTCATTACTGGGTTTAGGCTGAACTTTCTGTGTACAGGACCCAAGTGACATCACATTATTTTTGCCTAAATCTGAAATATGTTGTTTGACATTGAAGGTTATGGGTTATCAATCTTCAATTAATTACACAATGTTTAATGTCAAAAGCTTAACCTTTTTTATATTAGGTCTTTTTATTAACACAATGAAGCACTGATCCTCCTGTCTGGCCAATCAGTCTATTTGTCTGTGATAGATTCTGTTTGTCAATCTGCTTCTGTCAGTGTGTCTCTGTTCACTAACAGGGCTGTGTGTAGTGAGGCTCAGCGGACATTACATGCGCCATCTATTTGCCAGATGTTATTGCTTACACGGTGGTGATTTCATAAGGTGCTGTGACAATTTCATTAACTTGGGGGAAATCAGGCTCTTTCCCACAGAAGGAGAAAATGGAGAGGTAAAGGGGGTTCATGATCTGAGCTGTTATATTAGCAAGATGTGGGGGAATACATCACCTAGGATTACCAAAGCACAATAGACACAGTAGAGCCATTCACCACTATTTTAATGAGATATGCTCAGCTCATGCAACCACTATTCCTGCAGTGTAGGTAAATGAAAATGAACCAGCATTGCATACTGAATTGTTACTGACAGGAACCTTGATCTGTTAGCAAAGTAGCCGATTCTCCTATCAGCCCCATTATGGATTCACATTTTCATGTTGAGAGACACGGGATGATATCAGACATATCCTATTTCAGGAACATATTGTGCTCTCAGATTTAGCTCACTCTTGGGCTTGGAGTGGAGAAAAATTGCAGTCCCGTGTTGGAGCTGCACAGTCACATGGTTAATGGGGTTTCATTGAAAGCAGAGGACGAGAGGCAATAGCCCTCCCTGATCACATTAGTCACATATTGATCTTTCTGTTGGGTAAAGGTGAACACGCAAGACATAATCCTGTTAGCAGCTCTTTCCTCAATCACTCATACAGATGGAGAAGTATGTACGATAAAGGTGACTTTATACTTTTATCTTAGACTTTCCTAGAAGATTTGTTCACAATCTGACTTTGTTCAACCTGGAACCTTTTCCACAGATCAGAAAGCAAAAATACTGTAGGCTGCTGTCTGTGTCTTTATTATGTTTTGAAGTTGTGTTATATTTCCACAGCTACAAACACAATGGCACAACGCAAAGGTATACCTTTAAGCACAAGAAGAATTAAACAAATTAATCAGAAAACAAAATGTTTGATTAATGAAGCTACAATGAAATGTTCATATTTAAGAGCCAGGTGCTACAAAAGTCAGTACATTACACCCATGATGACAGATTCAGTCCTCCTGGGTATATCTACACAGTCAAACTGCTTAAAGATGTTTTACCATTGTTCTAGATGTTCTTAGCAGCTCTTTGCAGGAGGGGTTTTATTGTTCTTCCTACTACTTTGAAATACTTTAAAACTGTTCCACTGGATTAAAGCTGGTGGACATTTTCATTGTTTTAACTTTTTTTTTTTATTGAGTTATGTGTTTGAGATCATTCTTGTGTTTTTCTAATAATATTATCCAGCATTTGGGTTTACAATCTTACATTTATAGTGTCATATCCACATCTTGCAGTGAAGCAGCCCCATCTCGGCACACTCCCACTTTATGGTTCACAGTTTGCACTATGCAGTCACTGAGGTAGCATTGGCCAGGTCCATGCCAAACATGCTGGACTCATCTTGGACACTGTCCATAGAGGTTGACATCATGCAACGTCCTTCACACTCACCAGTCATTGAAAACACCAGTTACACAGACAATCTATGTGCCAAATCAGACACACTTAGGCCTAGTACATGCTTCCTGCGGAGGATCATACACAGGCGCACCGTCTGCAGCAATCTGTCTGTACTTGTGTGAGCCGGGCTCTCTTCTGCATCATTACTCTCCAACACTGTAGTTGGTACTGTGGACTAGTCTGCATCAGCACTCAGGAGGTGGCTATAGGGCTACTGCTAATCATCTGAGTGCCCTAAACACATTTACTAAAATAACACAATATAACACATAGCACAATATTTATTTGACAGTTTGTTACTAGTTACTTTGCAAATGCTGAT
Source organism: Helostoma temminkii (assembly GCA_900302695.1). NCBI lineage: Eukaryota > Metazoa > Chordata > Actinopteri > Anabantiformes > Helostomatidae > Helostoma > Helostoma temminkii. The sequence continues at coordinate 46,202 of OMLM01020449.1, read as the reverse complement.
TCTAAATGCTATATACAATCAACTAATAAATACTTACATACAGTATTATGGATTAACCATCTGTCAGTACATAAAGTGGTAAAAATGATCTATTATGCTGTTTTGCTTGTTCCATACCAAGTCTCTACAATCATAATTTTTGGCTATATATTTGGAGCATATTTTTTCTATAGCTATATCAACATCTGAAAGATTGTTTGTATTTTACAGCATAGATGTGAACTTACTTCACATTTTCTGCTCTTAAAAAGTTCTGAATATTTAAAAAAATATAATTTCTGTCCCTCATCCCTTATTTGGTCTGTTTTCTGTCCCCCTCCTCTCTGCCTATCATCTCGCTAATCACCTGGATTTCTTTCACCTGTGCTCTCCCTCCTCATTTATAAGCAGGTTCTTGCGTCTTCTCTGTTGCCAGATAGTCTCACTACAATTGAGAGAAACAACTATCCAGCGATTTCAATGCTTACCTGTTGCTAACCCTGCCTGACCTTTACCTTGTCTCTGCCCAAACCTTCTGATACTGTGAGTTGTTTTCCCTTTCTGACCCGTTCTCCTTGCCTTGTCTCCAACACTCTCGATACTGGACCCGACCCTGTCACCCTCCTGCTAATCCCTACCTGCTCTCTCTCTCTCTTTGGACTCCTTGTGTATTATTTGGACTGTTTAAGGATAAAGTGTTTGAAACTGCGGACTGGCCCTGATAATTATTACTACCTGTTTATCTGGATTGTGCTTATGAACTATTATGCTCACCTGAATCCTCATTCTCACTACTCTGCCTCAGTACTTACCTGAACTCTGCTAACCACCTGTCCTCTTCCAATGGTGACAGCCATTTCTGGAAACAGAAACATACTCACTCACCTCTGACCTGCTGCGCCCACTTCTGTCTCACTAATCGCCATCTTTGTAGTCCTGTTCTCCCACTCAAGATCCTACGACTCCGCTGCTCTGTTGCCACTCCTACAATATTTATCATGCTCATTGCCATCCATCATCTTTGTAGTTCTTCACCAACCTGGGTTCAGAATCTACTCTCTGCCTACACTGCTACTACCAGAACATCTTTAGTTACTCATACTCACCTCATCAACTGTGAGTATATTGACAATCCACTATTCACAGACAGAACAGTGTCTCCACTGCCAACCCCCCACACCCATCCTACAGTAAATATCAGAAACGGTCATAAAACCACACCCGTTATGAGGACTCCCACTGACAAAAGGATCCCAGTATCATCCCCGTCCTCCTTCCCCACCATGCCCACCTCCCCTTCCCATCTAACAGTCACCAGCAGCCAGGTGAAGAGGCAGCTGGAGAGGCTGAACCAGAATAAGGCAGCAGGACCTGATGGTGTCAGCCCCAGAGTTCTTGAGGCCTATTCTGAGCAGCTCTCTGGGATTCTACAGCACCTCTTTAACCTGAGCCTGAGACTGGAGCAGGTGCCTAAGGTTTGGAAGACATCATGTCTGACTCCAGTTCCTAAATCTTCATCTCCATCTGCTCTTAATGATTACAGACTAGTCGCCCTCACCTCACATATAATGAAGGTCCTGAAGAGACTGGTTCTGACCCATTTGAGGCCTCAGGTTCAAACATCACTTGACCCACTACAGTTCGCCTATCGCCCCCATGGTGGAGTAGATGATGCCATTGTCTACCTGCTTCAGCGAGCTCTCTCACACCTGGACAAAGCAAACAGCACTGTGAGGATCACATTCTTTGATTTCTCCAGTGCCTTTAACACCATCCAGCCTTTCCTGCTGAGAGAGAAGCTCCTGAAGATGCAGGTAGACTCCTCCACAACCTCCTGGATCAGTGACTACTTGACAGACAGACCACAGTTTATACAGCTGCAGGGATGTGAGTCTGAGCGGGTGGTCAGCATCACAGGAGCACCGCAGGGGACTGTCCTCTCACCTTTCCTCTTCACCCTGTACACCTCAGACTTTCAGTACAACACTGAGTCCTGCCATCTGCAGAAGTTCTCAGATAACTCTGCAGTGGTTAGGTGTTTTGTGAAGTGGTGTGGGAACAACCATCTGACCTTGAATGTGAGCAAGACCAAGGAGATGGTTGTGGACTTTAGGAGGAAGAGAACTAGCCTTGACACTGTGTCCATTCTAGGAGAAAAGGTGGAGGTGGTGGAGAGGTACAAATACCTGGGAGTTCACCTGGACAACAGACTGGATGAAGGGACAGAGTAGACTCTACTTCCTGAGGAAGCTCAGGTCCTTTAATGTGTGCAACAAGATGCTACAGATATTTTACCAGTCTCTTGCAGCCAGTGCAGTTTTCTTTGCTGTCGTCTGCTGGGGCAGCAGCATCAGAAACTGAATTAGGCTGAAAGGCTGGCTCGGTGCTGGGGAGGAGGCCGCACATCCTCTCCACAGCCTGCTGGTCAAACAGAGACTTCAGAGACTTCTTCAGCTCCGCTGTGACAAGGAAAGGTACAGGAAGTCATTTGTGCCAACAGCCATCAGCCTGTACAATGATTCACTGACAGAGAGTCAGAATCTCCTTGAGTCTACTACAGGTTTTTACAGTTTACCTACATGTATTAAGACACTTCCCATTCTAGCTCTAACAGAGTGTACTGTTGTAATTATTGTGTGTGCCGTGTGTTATTCTTCCTACTGTGTTTTGTTTATTGTCAGTGTGTAGATTGCTGTTGCTGAATGATGTTGTTTTTTTTTGTTTTGTTTTTTTCTCTGTGTACTGGCTGCTGCAACACCAGAATTCCCCCCCTGGGGATCAATAAAGTATCTATCTATTCTCAGTCATTCAGTCCATTCCCAACTTAACTCTGCCTCTCTCCCTAGACGATCAAAACCACCTGAGACATTCCTGTTCCGCTGGTTCCCCGCTTGGTTCTGGGCTGATCATCCTTTGCACATGAATCAATCTTTGTAATACACTCAGTCTTTACTCTATTCCTGCTTCTGTGTTTTCTTGCAATGGAGTCTCCTTCAGGTCCCATGACATAATTCTCTCCTTGAATTAAATTTAACACGTGAACATTTTGGATTTCGGCAGAGACCTTATTTATAAGACAACAAATGACAAATCTGGACTCTTGCACATTTAGGTTTATAATTTATATCCTGTTGTAATTTTGGGGTCTAATTATTTATACAATTCAATGACAGATGACTGTTTGTGAAGAAAATCTGGTACAAAGTACACTGAACTATAATGAGTAGCTGTTCAGTTAGTTTGAAATGTTATTTTGAACAGTTTTGTATATTACCATTATTGGTTATATACTACAACTTTTAGATTATGTTCAGAAGCCTATTGAAGTACTTTTGTCCTCTACCTTCTTTATGAAATCTCAGTCTGGTTTCTATTACAGTTCTATCAGTGTGTGAGTGCACCTTAAGCACCAGTTATGTAAAAAAGCATGACGTTATCGCATACCACATGAACTGTAGTCATGTTGCAATAGACACAACCCAGACCAGAGAAAGCTGTATGGTTTTGCTATGACTTTGTTGCAATTAAACATAAATGGAAATCAATATTATACTCACTTTTGTTTCTTTGAGGTTAGTGAGGGGAAAACAGCTTGACACTTTTGTTGCTTTGAGGTTGTACTTTGAGGTCTGTATTGTCAATGTAACCTATACTACGTACACATAAAACACTACACTTTAGCTTTAAATAACAATTACTCCACCATGACACTGTACAATTTTGAATTATTTAACATGTTGGTGATATTACACAGGGGTGTAGTCACTTTTGTTGTCTACTGTTTATGTAGATAAAGACAGTGTTCCCAAGAGCTATGTGTGATTGCTAACACAGATGAAGAGATAAAGAGGATTCAGCAAAAAGCACAGTGCTTATACTCAGTGGCCAGCAATGCATAATTCATCACTGATCAAATTTGACAAGTTCTTATCTTACTGTTTGGGGTTTGTTGTGGAACAGTGCTGTGTCTTTCACGGCTGCATTGTCTCCGACTGTGTGAGGAGTCTAATTTCCATTTGCAGTCGGGCCACATTAGCATACATTTCTCCATGCAGTAGTGGGGGGAGGTGGGGCAACTGGGGTCCTCATCAGATAGGATTAAAGAAGAGAGTCCGCTGGAGCAGAACAGATTTAGAGAGAGACAGGGAGAAGGGGAAAGTGATAGAAGGTGTACAGAGGGAGAGGAAAGGAAGCGACAGAGAAATAGCTGGACCATGAAACATGAGTCTTCAACCTAGCACATGGTTCCTTTGCAGTATATCTGATCCACTTATTACAAATACTTATGTCTTAGAAAAAGCCATGTCTCTTCAGCTTTGATCTTTCTTTATTGTTAACATTAGTACCTCAATGCCTAGTCATCACAGTAGTTCATATCAGACTCTGAAGCTCACAGTGTCCAAGAGATGAGATTTCACTCACCTAACTTACCTTCATACAGTAGTTGTTCTTTGTACAATGTCATTTTGTCCTTGTAAGGTACATTAGTGAAAATGATGATATTTTTGCTGCAACTGAAAAACCTGGACAGACCATTTAAGTTGCACTCATACAATGAAAATTTATTGCCAGACAGATATATCATGAGTTTCAAAAGCAATGTACTGTACAGCAGCAGATGGATTTTCAAACTCAGGACGACTGACTTGGATTCTCACAATCACATATAGTTGAACCGACAGCTTAGAGAGAAATAGCTCCCAATTTTAAGGATAAAACAGGTTTTCTTCCCCCTTTTTAAGTGTGTAGGTTATTTCCCCCGTTTCTACAAATGTGTCATTCACATTTTGTTAGTTGCTTAAGTTCTGCCCTTTTCTCTAATCCACTGGAACCAAGTCAGTCATAATCAAAAGTGATTGAGCTCATCATTTCAGTACAGTTCTTCATATGATATTTATCTAATGCCTGTTATTCCAAGCAGGACATAAGCTAGCTGTAATGATCCTAGGCTAAAAAATGTTAAAGCTCCCCTGCTAATAAAGCCTAGGGTCTCTATGCTTCTTTGCTTTCCATGTTCTCCTCAAATGAGAAAATCACAAGCAACTGATCATAAATCCAAAAATTTAACTTTTAGCTTTCAGGCACATCAAACACATCAGTTTTCATTAACGGATGCACCAGCCCCTTTCCAGTTTAGTCTATCGTTTACAGACAGCAGCTGCTGGTCATTTTGGTGTACAGGTTTAAAGAGCAGTGTAGCTGAGATGTGTGCAGTGGTTCTCAATGAATTTGCAGCCCCAGTCCGCATGTATTCGGCTCCTAATTCACTGAGGCAGCAGATAATTTTGCAGTCAGCTCCTGGACTATGTCTGACCTCCAGACACAATGTGCAAGTGAAGGAGAGCTCATAGGTGCAGTTCAGTGTTGGGATTTCAATGAGATCACTAAACTCAGAAAGGAATGATAATGTAGTCATATTTATTCCACGACACTTAGTCATAGAATATTAAAATAATTTAGTCTAGTGATATTATGCCATTAAGAGTCAAAAGTCAATTGAAATTGCATGCAAATGTCACTAAAGTAAATGCATGCACGCCTTTACTGTAGTGCTGTCTTTGAAAGAACACGGATCTGGAACCTCCGTGGATGGTTACCAAGACTGAGTGAAGTGCCTTCTGAAAGTTCAGTTCAATTCAATTTAATTTTATTTATATAGCACCAAGTTACAGCAGAGTCATCTCAAGGCACTTACATATTAAGGTCAGAGCATTACAACGTTATATAGAGAGAAGCCCAACAAATCCCTCATAAGCAAGCACTAGGCAACAGAGGAGAGGAACAACTCCCTTTAAAGAAAAGAAGAAACCAGCATCGAACCAGGCTCGGGGTGGGGCAGCCATCTACCTAGTCTAGTACAAGATGTAAATGCAGCACTACGAACAATCCCTACTACGACCATAACCGAGACCAACAAGCTGAAATACACCACAGCACCCATGATCCTTGAGGTGCTTGTCTGTAAGTTCACCAAAGGCCATAAGGAGCAACCTCCACGGTGGAGGTTAGAGGCCAAGATCAAGGCAACATGCTGAGAAGTTATCAGAAGCCAGCTATCGGAAGTGCAGAAAGGCATCATGCAGAAATGGGTAGCCAAGAATGACAAACTGTCCATACCTGAGGCCTTGGAGACTGCCAAGCAAAGGCTCACAGCCATGGCTACCCAGCTGAAGAGGTACACCAGAGAATCTGAAGCAAGGAGGATAAACCGAATGTTCTCCACTGAGCTGCCCAAACCTGCCTGGCCCTATTTCCCCTTTTTAACCAAACCACTAGTGCAGCCAAAGAACCATCTCTGGTTCAGGAAAACCAGTTCAAGCCAGTGTGCTACAACTTATATTAACAAGCAGAAATCAAAAACCGCAGCTGATGTAGCAGTTCTAGCTAACAACTTGGTTTTAACACACAAAAACAGAAATGGTGGTGATACTGCAGACACTGACTCTACTATAACTAGAGGTGGGTAGTAATGTAATTTACTTGCGTAACTTTATGAAAAAAATGTACGTAGCAACAATAATCACATGACTATGTTTTACCAATCAGACATAGCCACATAGTCACATGACCACACACAAACTATGGCGGTGGCAACTGTCTCAAATGCTAAAACTGAACACGCCTGGCCTCATACACAAAGCGTGTTTTGCTTACAGAGTACAAATGAACAGCTATATAATGTGTCTTCTCTTTCTGCCAAAACAAACATTTTAACAAACAAAAACTCAGCGAGCCTACTGTGCCATTTGGAGGGCAAGTGAATATACAGTATTTCTTGTCACTGGAAGTAGTTACCTACAGTAGGTATTGGTTTTAAAAGCTTTATGTTGTGAAAAAGTGAGAATTGGAAATTTGCCTTAATTTGTTATTTTGTAAAGATGTTACTAAATTTGACTCTTTTTATTTCATTATTTGGAAATACCAGAATTTTAACATTATCTTATATTTTTGTGTCTCTTATTACATAATTTCTAAAATATTAATTAGACATTACAATCAAACAGTCACTCAGTACCTAAGTAGTCTTTTCACCAAATACTTTTTTACTCTTGAGTAATTTTTTGGATGACGACTTTTTACTTCTACTTGAGTAATATTATTTCAAGTAACACTACTCTTACTTGAGTAAAATTTTTGGCTACTCTACCCACCTCTAAAAAACCCACTAACCTTACTGAACTAATCGAGTCCAGACCAGAGGTTAATTAGGTGGTTGTTATCTCTGAAGGCTTGCTGTTTCAATATCTATTATGTGAAAGGATCTGACAACGTGGTGGCACATTCTGTGGTTTTGCTAAATTGCCCCTGTTTCCCGTTGGTTCTCCTCTTGCTTCTTCCTGGCTTAATTTGTTTCCTAGGTGCACTGGTTGCTGAGCTGGGGAACTGTTGCAGGGATGCTGAAGCATGGGGTACAGTTTACAGCCCAGTCATGGTGCTTTCAGACTACAGACCGTTTTGGTAATGTACATAATTATACTGGGTTTCTTAGTGTTGTAAATTGTTATTGTAATTGGTTTGAATGCTGAAATTCCCTTCAGGAAAGTGTTCCTGAGAGACCTGTGCCAGGTGTGACTGAGTCAGTGATTGTGTGTTTGTGTCTCAAGAGCAAAGCTGGTGAGGTGTGTACCCAGGTGGGTATGTGCATCTGTGCAGCAGAGGACATCAGTGGAAATGAATACCAAGGACCAAAACCCAAGCAAAATAAAATTAAACCAAAAAGGCAACTGATAGTAATCAATCCTACCCGTCCTATATATCTCTCTCTTTTGTTGTGCCGTAATATTCATCAACCAAACAAATAGAGTCAAGCACTTATGCAACTTGATGTCAAGATGTCTGTTGCGATATATTGCGGCTCTGTAGCTTACTATGATGAAGACACATTGGAGCTGATCAGACTTTCTGTAATGCACCAGAGAGTGAACATGCAGAGCTGAAACAAAGCTCAAAGTCGATCAAAAGGTTTCTTTTGCTAGTAAGTCAGGATTCTGAGACTTATCCACCAGCACGGATCCATTTCGTTTGCAGACCTGTTTTACATCTGTTGTATCTTTAAAGGCCAAATCTGAGTTTTTGATCTTACATAGTTGTGGTTCAGTGCATGTGTAGTATATACTTGAATTGAACTACATTTTAAATGCAACATTGTATAAGTATTTTAGAATGTAACCCACTGTAACATAATTTTTTAGTATCTGTCAAATGTATACCCATAAAAACTATAAACAAGCACATTTGCTTTAACCATGCCTACATGTCATTTTGTTAGTAAGATATTAAAAATGTTAAAAGCTATAACTTTTTAATGTTAATTAAATCCTGGACGCAGATGCAATATGGTGCTATTACACATCTGTTTGTTTGGTTATTTTTGTGGCATCTGTTCAAAGCTAATTTAACTTTAATTCAAAATGCTGTTGATGTGTAAATAATGATGGTTATGTAATTTCTGTTTTGAAAAGCTGTTTGACCATTTTATCTAAAAATGGACAGAAAAGATCAAAGAAGAAAAAAGCAGAGAAGATCAAAATCCATATGATAAAACCATACGTTATATCCTGTACAGTCTGTAATTGTGCAGAACAAGTCAGGTCTTGAAAATGACAGAGGACAGTTTGAAAGTGAATGCAACCTTGGTGCAGTTGAAAGCATCTTTCATTTCTAGAACTAAAAGAAATGCACAGAAACAGGAGTTTGTATAATAGCGTTACACCCACCAGCAAAGACGTGCCCTGTAGCCAAGGACTATCACATCTTTGCCAGGTGATATAATCCCACAGAGGGTATATCCATCAGATTAAAATAGACAAGACTTCACTCTGTCTTTCCATCATGGTATATCTAACCGGGAGCTTCAGTTCCACTCTGTGCCAAGGGCAAGAGAGTCTGTTCAACTTTTAAGTCAATTTCACTATTCCAAAAGGATCTAAATTACCATTGCGTTTGTGAGGTGTATGATTTGAGTGGAGATTTATGAGCACAGAAACTTCATACAGCAAAGTTTAAATTTGAACTGTTACACTCAGGTGGATATTTTATTTTTATGGCATTATTGCAGCTCTTAGAAACAGTGTAATCATATGACGCTCTACCATAACTGAGAATTCTTCTTAGTAGAGAGTTTAGGTTTACTGACCACTACTTTTAATGCAGTGACAGCAGCAATATAATGAGTCCTGAAGATTGCTGATTCTCCTTTATGTGGCCCTCACAGGAAATCACTAAAACTCTAGCTGCTTATTATCATTGTGGCTGCATATAAAATTCTCAGTGTTGATATGAGTTTGAGGTGTGTTCAAATATACATGCACACATACACACACGCTTGCGCACAAATAGACCTCACTAATCTACCCACTCTTTTCCATCTTATATATTTCCAGCATGACTGAGCTTACCGCATTCCCCTACAGAGCTGTTCTTCAAACTTGCCAAGTGCTTGAACAAACAGTGTGTACTGGGCCAATTAAAACTCCTGTGGCGTGGGCGAGAGTGTATGGCAGCATGGGATGGATAGATGGGGCATAACAACCCATTTGGGTAATGACCATCTTTTCCCTCTCTCTTACTTTCTCTCTTTTTTAAAAAATATACTCTGCCTCCTTGATATCCTCCCCTTGTTCGTATTTCTGTCTCCCCCTCCTCCTCACTCCTTTCTCTCCTCTCCATGTTGATTGTCTGTCACTCCCTTGATGCTCCTGGGAGCAGCTAATTGCACCACTTGCACTCCCCCGCTTCCCCCTTGTGTGATAGGATGCCGATTGTTGAGGGTACTCACTTAAAGCGATCAATGGCACGAGTTGCTAAACAGCTCTGCGCAGAGCGGGTTGCTGGGAAGGCGGATGTGGTCGATGCAAGGCACTTTGGCAGCTTGTTGTTTATGCATTTCAAATGTGTTTTTGCACATGCATCACCTGGCAAGTATCATGTTTAGCTGAAGTGAGCTTATAGGCAAAAAGCACATGTAGCAGCAGACGTTTCAAACAACACCCCGCCTTAATGAAGATATCTATGGAAAAAGGCTCAAATACGTTGGAAGTATAAATTAATGCCACATAAGCCTGTTAGGAGAAACAAACATGCACGTTCCCCTGTGTGCAAGACACTTAATGATATTCAGAGCTTTTCACACATTAAAAGCATGCTGTCTTCTCTCATGTCACTGTCAGGTGTCATAACAGTTCTAGTTGACAGTGTTGCCATGCGCTGCTGAATAAAAAGTGAGTCGGCATAAAGGAATAATGACAGAATGTGACAAATTATCACTCACAGCTTGTCAATCATCCATACCCAGGGGTTGTTTGTTGTGACACAAATAGTAACAGTAAACTTAGTCACAAGGAAGATGACATTTGCAAAGGTTTGGGTTATGTCCTCTGTGTGCAAGGAGCTGTTTTTATTAAACAGTCTGCTCCACCAGCTCTCCTTTGTGCATAAAAAAATGATGGAAACCTCCCAAGGTTGAGGCCACATTTCACACAAAAAGAAGCAGATTGGTGATAATGATGTCTCGTTATCATTTATTCACTCTCACATATGCAGACAGATTTAACTACATGCAAATAAACACTGCCAATGATTACACTCACAGTTACAATAGTAGATTCTATTTGTATCCACCAAGTATTTATTTTGGAAAAAAATATCTGCTTCAAGACTCCTCATGGCACATCACTGAAACTGAAAATATCGCTTTGGAGTTAAACACAGAGCATGTTGTGAATGCACTGTCACAAATGATCTGCTAATGTGATTACAGAGTAATACCCCTGAGCGCTGAACGTGACAGGCAACAACAAAAAAGGTGAGGAGGGGGAACTTTTTAAAAGTGAGATGATTTTTGGCAAAATTTGTTTGACACAGCCTCAGTAAAAATAAGAATAAATAAAAACAATCAGGGTCAAAAGTCTTTCAACAGTTTCACAAAGTGATTTTCTAACATCATTAACTGATTTATAAAGTCCTGGCAAAATTAAAAAGATCATAGTAAAGACTTGCTCCTGTAGGTATGTCATATGATTCCAGAAAGTAGTATAATAATAAATAGCCTATGTGTAAGCCTGATAGGAAATCTCAATTAGCAGGTCAAAGAGATGCCATGGTGTTAGCATGATGATGCACACACACACAAAAGCACACACGTGCACACACACACACACACACACACACACACACACTACATACACATACAATATGTACACAAATGCAAGAGGTTCTATGATGAGTGTGTGGTGTATTGCAGAAGCTGCC
>OMLM01020449.1:0-30613 GCA_900302695.1 Helostoma temminkii | reverse complement strand
AGAACTAATTTACACTCAAGATAATTCAGTTTTTTATATTATAAAGTAAATTATGAAGTATTATTATCTTATATAAAACATTAAAATGTCTTAATGTTTGATTTAGTAACAACAACAATCCAATAATGTAAAAAAAGACAACTTTTCATATTTGTGTTTCCAGTAGTCCAGTATCAGTAGCTGAATTGGTATTAAATGTTTGCATGCTTACAGTAGCATGTAACATACAATAATAAAATGGAATATAGAGACTATTAAATCTATACATTGCATCCTTTTCAGTTAGTTTTTAAATTACTTTAACCCACATCTGCTTCACATATTTTCCCCATTTCCTTCTATTAGTCTAAACGCTAATAGGCAAATCCCTCCTGGTTCACCCTCTTATCAAGTATTCTCAAACTACAACTTGCCTCTGCTGAACACACAGGGTCTTTCTAAACCTAATTAGCTGCACCTGTAGCATGATGCCTGTGGTTCTGACTATGATGCAAACATACAGTACAACCACCATTCTTCCCACTAACACTAGTATTTCGGCTATCTGCTATAATAACTGTTGGGCTATGTGGCTTGTTATGCGTCTCATTCCCATCAGGTAAAAACATGTTTGTATTCAAATTTCAGCTCCCTCATAAGTCATAGTCATAACTGAACTGAATAACTTTGTTCAGTGGTATGATAAACCTAGCTAACTGACAAACACATATCATTCCTGAAACTCTCAAACTAATAAAATCATCACTGACAAAACCACAGATCATGGCTGGATTAATCAGTAATTAAATACATAAGACATATCCTAATATTCTTCATTTTGCAACAGACAGAAAAATGAACAAAAAAAGAAAATGAATCAAAGTCCAGTATGGTTCATACTTACACTAATACATCAAACTATAGTAAAACTACCTCTGCGACTAGAATTAAAACTTGGTTCTGGCTGATATATTCAGAATTAGAAAACACCTCAAAACTTGTGTTGAGTCTGTGTTTTTAGGCCATGCCTGCTTTTGTAATTTTCAGGACACAAAGCGAACATATCTGCATCGTTGTGGGAGAAGAGGCATGATTTCAGCTGTGTTTATGCAGATCATTTTGGACCAAAATAGCATTTAGGATAGAACCTCCAGTTTGCAGACATGTCCCAGAGCAGACCAACAAAACTCAATGCACACCTGTAAAATATCTCTTAATCAGTCTCGCAACGACTACACCTGTTGCTACAACACCTGGCCTATAATAACCCACAGGATCAGTACTGCTGCTGAACAATGAAGAATAAAGGTTATAAAACGCATTTAAAATAAAGTAAAAATAAAATAAAAAAATGCTGATAGTGCAGAGGCAAAAATAGTTAGCTTGTTTTTTTCCTTGCAGTCCATATCAACTCATGATTGCTCTTCAAAATCCCACTAACATACTCAGTCCTTATACATGAGAAATATATAGCATTTTTATTATTTGATTTATAGGGAATGATACTATGCACTTACACTGTTATCTATTTATTGCACTTTAGTAATTTAAAGACATAAACAGCAAGATCAGATTAATTTATCTAACTGATCACACAGTCAAACCAGCCTGGAGATATTCAGTAGCTGCTGCACCAATATAGATCAAAATACAATAATTGAAAGTCCTATATGTATGGTGAATTTAATTAATAATTGTAATTTTGTGTACTTCTGTTAAATTTTGGAATTTTTGTTGTTTATTCAGATGACTTTTCTCTTAACACTTCAGCCTATCCCTTACTCGTTGCTCTTAAAGGGGAAACTCATATGATTGGTCTTTTTGGACCCCCGACTTCACCAGCTCATAAAGCATTCCTCCCAGTAATAATGCATTCCACCTGTCCTCCATGTTGTGCCTGGTTGCACCCTGTAACGCCAACACTGGTAGTCACTAAGATTACAAACAGATCCTTGGACACACCCACTGACACGCCCTCACCCAGAGATATTAGGAAAATAGGGCTCAAGGAGTTACTGCAAACAGTGGAAACTCCAGCACCTTATATCAAAAAAAAAATGAAGAAAAAAAAACCAAAGAACATATTATTCTTGCTAAGCTTCCAGGGAAATTGGTCTGTCCAAACTGCATTACTGCATCATCTTACTGAAAGCTACGTGATGAATATCTTTCCAATATGTGAGGGAAGAGAGAATTTCTATTAGCAAGCTGTTCAGATAACATGGTAGAAGAGAAAACTCATCCAGCTGGCTTAGAAGAGCTACAGGCTTTCCTGTATCTTCTGCTCGTTCTCTCTCCTCTGAGGTGCACTGTTCAATCAACCTCCATTAGCAAATTGGATGTTATCTCCTTTGACTGGATCGATAAATTATCTCATAAGAACATGTTGCACCTTGATTTGTATTACTAGTCCTGACAGCATATAACAATCTAATTATTTCTGAAGGACCCCTTGCTCCGCGTGTGACAATTTGGGAAATGGAGTGGAGACATTTTCTATGATGTGAATGCCCAAAGAGCTAATACACAGAAATCAAAAACAATGACAGTCACATTAAAACTAAGCTGCAAGTAGACATAGAGCTTACACTGGAAGCCAAAGGCGTCAATACTGAAATAATGACTTCTTCATTATAGATTTTTTTTTCTTTGCAGTATCAATTTTAGTTGCTTAACAAAAGTAGGACATAAAAGAGCATTTTATATTTTATTGTTATTAGTAACCTGTTAAAATGGTATTTCTAACATGCTTCACTGAATATTCCTCGCATGACCTGATTCTACACCATGCTGCATTTTCAGTTGTACTATACCATATATTCCGGGTGTTTCTGAGGTCAGCAAAACGCCTGTGTGGTTTTGTTGAAGTAAAGTTGAATAAAGAAAATGACAGTTGTTGAAATGTCATTTGGGGTAAGGTAATGGCCTGAATCAGTAGCAAAAGTGCAGGCCCGTGAAATTGAAAGAAAAAAAAAACAACACCATGGCAACAGTTAACATTTGTTCCATATGAAAAATGACATGCCTGTCTGGACTAATCAGTAAATAATTTGTCACCTTTACATGTGGCAGCCTATTAAATTCATTTATTAAATTATATAATTAAATTACTTTTTTTTAAATTGAACTTTGTAACAAACATTGACAATGCCAAAATAATTTTTCTGTTTTAAAGGAGGTTCTGACATTCAAGATGAGATAGTCAGCTACTGAAAAGCACTGCACTGAAATCTAATTCAGAAAGCAACCATTCAGTTTGTACTACTGTACAAGTGGTATAAACTCTGTTCTGTTAGCTACTATAGAGTATTAGCCACTAACATAACACACCTGAAAATACTATAGTTGTGCTGCACTGATGTTTTTTATTTACACAGAGTGTAATACTAGAGCCGAAATAATTAGTCTATAAACTAATAAAACTGGATCAACAACACTTCTGATGAAAGGACTTTTAAAAAAGTAGTCCTGATGTTTATTTAGCCTATTGTCTGTCAAACAGTTTCAAAGATTCACTGTTGGAACAAAACATCTGACGCTTCTTTCTATATTATAAGCAAACACAGCCTGATAACTGGCACAACTAGACAGAATTTAACATCCACGAACTGATAATCAGCATTAATAAAAAATCTCCTAGGGAATGCCAGAGAGAGACAATGTTGGGCCACATCTCTGAGAGACATGACTGCCTGCTGCTCTCATATGGTATTGCACTGATCTGTATAGTTAAATGACAATATTGACAAATGTCCTCAATTTCAAGTGCTGGATGTGCATCTAGGATACATGTGTACATCAATGGAAGGTGGGAAAAGTAAGGAACCTGACATGACAAAAGAGTGAAACCAGGAATGTGTTAGGAAAAAATGAGGGCAAATAGGCTCCAAAGCTGTGTGGCAGTCTGACTGACAGAGTTGGAGAAATTTTATAGGCAAAAAAGTAAACCTATGTGCTTAAGGTATAAAGTGCTTGTCATTATAAAGTAAGACAGGACATAGAAAAGAGAGACAAAGTGCGAGAAGGGATCGAGGGAAAGGAACAAAGAGGTAAAGGGAGAATTCAACAGATTGAAGCAGAGAGCACAGAATGTGAGAATGGACGGGTAAAGGAAGCTTTGGTCCCTATAAAGTCACATTACTGCAGGCTAATAATTCAGGGAAGCTGCTGTTTCCACAGATATAAGCAGTGGCTTTGGTACATGAATAATTCAGCTGGCAAGAAGGACACAGGAATCCAAGGATACAGTGGCATACGGATGGGCCCCTGCAAAGACCCCGAGAGACAGAACACAGCAGGAAAGAGCACAAGTTAATCTGCATCGCCGTAAGATCTGACCTTACACACCCATGAAATCGGAAGTAGTAGAAGCTGATGCTTTGTTGGAAAAAGACCATCTAGATTTGTCTCTTTTCTTGCTCTCTGCATCATATGTAGACCTCATTAGGCAGTGCAAAATGTGCATTATGTTTTACAAGAGGTTTGTTAGCATGGAAATGCATGCAAAGCCCCACTCTGGGACACAAGCTTTTATTAATCCGGTCGGGAGAGAGTTAATGTGAGAGTTCCTTGGTATGTATTAGATAGCGGATGTACTAATGGGAGGCAGGGTGCTAGGAATCTGACAGACAGGGATTAGATAGAGAAGTGATCACAGGGAAGACTTCATCAGAAATGCTGAGGCACCAGGCAGCTCATTACTACTGTAGCGGCACAGTAGTGGTCCGCTCTCTGCAGCACCACATGCAGAAGCAGTGTGACAAACACAGTCAGGCTGCAAATACTGTATCAATGCACACACAGCTCAACATCCATACAATTAAAGCTACTGCTGTTACACAAAGACACATTTAAGCATTTGTTACACGCAGCACACTGTGAAAACCGCACAGTATAACGATGCAGATTTATATACGCGAGCACAGTCTTGCCCTTTGATTTCTGGAGCACTGGACTGTAGCTAAATGCCTTTGGACACAAACAGACACTTCAAAAAAAGATCTAAAGCACACATACATCATCACAATGTAGACATCAAACAAATACACACAAAACTTATATTTCATGCTGGGACTCAAAGATATTAAGGTGAATCTGAACAAAAGGAATTAACAGTTGCAGAAAACATCAAAACACATTTTCAATGTAGTTGACTTGTCTAAGATCCTTTGAGGGCACCCACCATAAAAGTTTTGTGTGTGTGATTTTCAAACTCATCTGAGGAACTATGGTTTCTTGTTAGAAGAGCATACTAGGGTTATCAAGTTTTTTGCCCCGCTCTGGTGGCTAGTGATGACTTCTCATCTACCTCTCGCAGCTCTGGTTCCATCCACTGCCTCAGCAAAAACACAGAATTGAACTACAGTTGCATCATACATCAGCTTCTCATACAGTAACCTCAAGTTAAAACAACATTCTTTGGGAGAATTTCTTTTTTGTCTATATTTGTCCTTGAAGCTAAAAGCTTCTTTTTTATATTTGTCTGGATGCTGATGTTTTAGACATTTAAAAAGGATGTTGATCAGTAAACAAGCCATCACCCATGTATTGCCAAGGTTGCAACCTACATAACTACAGTGAATTATTTTTAAGAGAACCTTGGGTGACTGTTGGGTGACATCTAGAAAACTGAACATTTCCTCCCAAATTTTGCATAACAAGAGGCACCACAAGAAACAGCAGAGTAAGCCTGCATCTGTTTTCCATCAAAACCTTTTACATTTGTGAAAGGATCATCTGTTTGCTTTTTTTTAAACTCGAGACCAGACAAAGGGATGTTTTTGTTTAAAAAAATCCCACAGCTAGCAAACATTTTTGGCTGCTCCGGATGACAACAGGTCCATCATAGCAATTGCCCATTTCCTGCTCAAAAGAAAAAAATCCTTGCCAGAGATAAGTGATAACGGGGGTTGTGTGCTATGCAAGTGGCATAAGAGGATTGGAAAGAGTCTGCAACAGGGAAGAGGAATCTTTTTTCTGCTGTCTTGACAGACTTTCCTACTCAAGCACGCTTCTCCATTAGGGAAGAACAAATCTATTAGCATTCATCATATACACAGAAAATCACACCAAACAGACAGCAGACATTAGCCATCATGCTTGTCACAACTTGGCCAGACAGATTGTGGGCATAAAGTCATCACAGTCTTTAATGTGCCAAATTCAGACTGAGACGCCAGTCACAATTTGTGCAAAAATAAATACAGATGGTTCAAACAAGTGAGAAACATGTTAACTTTGGACAAACATCAGCCAAAATAGCATAAATTGTTGCTAGCTGCTGCTAGTGTTGCTAGTTAAAATACACTGCTCAAAAAAATTAAGGGAACACACAATCATTCCAATACCAATCCGAGTCCAAGTCCATCACAATTCTGGGATATCAACCTAGAAATTACAGGGAATTAGTAAGACAACCCCTATAAAGGAATGGTTCTGCAGATGGTGGTTGCCACAGACCATTTCCCCGTCTTCATCCTTTCTAGATGATTTTTGGTCACTTTTGCATTTTGGCAGTGCCCTCGCCACTTGAGGTAGCATGAGACAGTGTCTGCAACCCACAGAAGTTGCTCAGGTTGTGCAGCTCATCCAGGATGGCACATCAATGTGCACTGTGGCAAGAAGGTTTGTTGTGTCTCCTAGCACAGTGGCAAGAGCATGGAGGAGATACCTGGAGACAGCAACTTAGCAACTGTGAGATTTCATGTAAATCTAGAAATAAATGGAAAGTTTGATGATTTACAAACATTTGGCACAAGAAGTTGACAAGACATAACTCGCATTGACATAATTAGTTTCTTTGAGTTGTATCTCTTACAGTGGGGGATTCATACAGATAGCACTGCCAGAGCCCTACAAAATGACCACCAGCAGGCCACTAATGTGCATGGTTCTGCTCAAACAGTCAGAAACAGACTTCATGAGAGTGGTATGAGGGCCCGACGTCCGCAAATAGGGCCTGTGCTCACAGCACAACACCATGCAGGCCGACTGGCATGAGAGCAGGTTTACACGGATGTGACGGACGTGATGAGTCTGGAAAAGCCATGGAGAACATTCTGCTGCCTGCAACATCCTCCTGGATCAGTGATGGTCTGGGGAGGCATTTCCATGGAGGGCCACACAGACCTCTATGTTCTAGCCAGAGGTGCCCTGACTGCCATTAGGTACTGGGATGATATCTTCTGACCCATTGTAAGACCAAATGCTGGTGCAGTGGGCCCTGGGTTCCTTCTGATTCATTACAATGCTAGGCTTCATGTGACTGGAGTGTGTCAGCAGTTCCTGCATGATGAAGGCATTGATGCTATGGACTGGCCTGCCTGTTCCCCAGACCTGAATCCAATTGAGCTCCTCTGGGACATTATGTCTCGTTTCATCCATCGACGCCACGTTGCACCACAGACTGATCCAGGTCTGGGAGGAGATCCCTCAGGAGAACATCGGTCCTCTCATCAGGAGCATGTCCAGACATTGTAGGAAGTGCATACATACGTGGAGGCCACACACATTGAGCCTCATTTTGAATTATATATATACATACACACACATATATATATATATAAAAGGTCAAGTTAATTTTATTCAATTTTATTTTCTATATAGCGCCAGATCACAACAGAAGTCATTTAAGATTACCTTTCCTATAGAACAGGACTATACCTAACTTAATGCCCTTTTGCTATTTATCTTATTTACATGACAGAATGTCATTTATCCTCTGCTTTGTGTTCCGCCCCAATGTATGCACACACACAGACACGTTCACCCTGTCTCTTAAAAATTACATTCTTATACACTTAAACAGCAATCACGATTACATTTTTATGGGAAATGTAATTTAAACCAGATTCTGTTTTTACGTTAACATATGTTCACAATTAATGTAAATGACAAGTCACGAACCCCCCCATGCTGTAAACATGGGGAAACACAGTATAATCTCTGTTTCTTTAGGTAGCATCTAAATTCCTGAACACACTGGGAGACTCATTCTCTATTTCAATAGTTAATTCTTGCTAAATCATTTTTTAATCTGGGGTTGTGATCATCTTTAAACTATATTGAGAAATAATTTAATAATGATGGATTTTTTTTTTCACTTTTACCTTGAGAGTTCACGCCTCATTTTCTTCTCTAAAAACAAGTCACATATTTAAATTTTCTTGTTTATTGCTATTGTTTGTTACATTCCATATCAGCGCTGTAAATCCAAAGGGATGTCTTCATTGCGTGACTGTGTTGAATAAAAGCCGGAGTACTACGCCCAGAGAGGTGAGCTGCTGGCAGAATCTTCTGCTTGATATGCAGAGGGAGAATGATTGGAAGAAACTGGGGAAATTTAGCCGAAACAATCCTCGATCACAAATACAGTGAATCATTAATATCATATTGCAGTCAAGACTACTTTCTATTTCAATTCATTGTTATTTAGAAAATCACAAAAATAACTAAAAACAAAAAAAATTATATTAATAACTAAAGGACTGCAGTCACTTGAGGAATGACCTGTGCTACTTTATTGGCAGAGCTCAAGTGAACAATCCATTATCGGCGTGTGTTGCTTAACATTTCATCACTTCCCTGTGTGACTTTTGTGCAGCTTTATTTAAAATATGTATCCGTACAAAATTAAACCAACTAATTTGTAACATGTAACCTAACCTGTAAGAACAAAAACACAAGTAATTACATACATTTGTAAGGATAATTGAAGTTACTGGTTTGTATGTTGACCCTTGGTGTGGGTACAACCCCATCTACATTGTCTACATTGGTACCATACATGGCATAACATTTTTAGGACATCACCTGATGATCATCAATCTATGCTGGCCAGAAGACGAATAAATAGAGAACCGTGCACACTCAAGGAATGATACACCTTAAAGTAACAGAGTGACTATGTTAGTGTTTGCAGCTGTTCAAACATGTTAGCTTCCTGGGGCTTCCTGTATGATTACACAGCTGACACACTATTTTCACACTAATCTCTGCTGAGTCGCAAGGAAATAGCATGGACCACTTTCTCATTAAGAGCCACGACTGCTTGTCATCTGCCATGAGTTTGTTTTAGAAATCTCCTTGTCTGTGATGCGACAAAAAATATCGATAGTATTCTGAAAAAAAGTAAACGTGTAGGGGTCAACAGTTCTATGCAAGAAATCTATTGGCAATTGTTAATCTTATGAATTAACCTGTGGTCAAGCTGAGTCCACTTTTTGATGGTTGAGAGTCTTATAACAGTAGGAGCATGGGAGAAAAGAGCTGTCAGGTTGTATTGATTAAATGCTAGCTGCTGTGACAAGTCAAATAAGGGGCATTAAAATGAGTTTGCTGTTATATCCATCAATATAAAATGACAACTCATAGTCCGGTACTCACATCTTCACAAATCAGAAAATCATAAATATATTATAAATCGCTACAAGCTCATTGTCACCCACAAAGATGGTTTCAATTATTTTGCCCAATGAGACGTGGTCCCGGGTGTGCGTGAGCTAAGGTTTAATTGACATATTTTCATTTTTCTGTGAGTTTTGTGAAACATGTAAGTGTGGGACATTTGTTACAATTATTATCACCTGACTCATGTACTACATGTCTATCCATAGTGAGTATAAATGTGGATTTTAATTAAAATTTATTGAAAAAATCTGTGTGGATGTGGATTGATGCTTCACAACTCAAGCATACAGTACAGTAAGATGGTACAATTCAGTTTTCATACCAAAACATGCATCCACTACCAAAAGTCAAAGAGGTCATGACTGTGACAAGACGTCGTTTTGTTACACACCAAAAAATAAATGGCAGACAGCAGCATGATTCCCAGTCTGTGCTATGCTGGCACACAAATGATCATGTATTAGGTTTGTGTTCGCAAATGCTGAATGCTACTTGCAACATTTGCAAAACTGTTTACCATTTAAACTCCCACTGGCAATACACAAAACCTAATTCAAACACCAAATGGTGAAGAAAATAAGGAGAAATAACCTCTTTGGCTTTCCATGGGTGTGTCAGGCAATTACCTCTGTCCACATTAAAATGCCAACTGAGTAAATAGATAACATGACATGAGTAGAAGAACCCAACCCAGCCAATCACAAGAAACAAACAAAGAATAAACTTCATACCATTTCACTAGCCTCTGAACATCAAATCCACTTGTTATCTGTATGCATTCCTCACTGGAAGAGATACAACTCAAAGAAACTAATTATGTCAATGTGAGTTATGTCTTGTCAACTTCTTGTGGCAAATGTTTGTAAATCATCAAACTTTCTGATTATTTCCAGATTTACATGAAATCTCACAGATTTTCAATATGGCCTCAGTCTTTTGGAACCCACTAGACCATTTGAAGACCCTGGTGTGACACAGAATTAGAAAACAATACTTAAATACGTAAATGTCATGTGGTGCCGTGGTGCATGGAGAAGAAGATATACTGTAAATTTATTTAGACACTCACAGGAGTGGCTAGATTAAAGGGGAATTATTACAAAGTGATTGTGCCTTATTTTTAAAATCAAGTTCAACTAAAAGTGAAGTAACACAAAGACACTTTTCGCATTTATTTTAATTCAAAATGTTTATGCTGTGAAAAGGAGAGCTATGTCAGTCTGTGTGTCTCTCTCACACCTCTGTCAGTCAGCTCAGCTAACACCAAAGAGTCCAGTATAAAGAAAACAGCCACCACGTTTCAGCCTGTAAAACCCTTGATGACATACAGTAATGTCAGACATATTGCTGTTTTTAGAACTAAAACATACAGACTATGTTGTCAGAGTATGTGAATGATGTATACTGTATACAGTGTATCTACTTTAGGTGTATAAAGTACACAAAGTACACAAACTCAATACTCAAGTAAAAGTGCACGTAATTGCTTAGAAAAACACTACACTACAACTAGATCTATCCCGTAATGTTTCTACTCTAGCAAAGGAATAAAGTACATCATCTATATTTTAAAGTACAAAAGTACTTCACTAATAAAACTGTACAGTATTTGAAACAAAATGTTGATAACATAAATGTATAAGTCTGGTCCAGATTAGTTAGACTGTTAATTAGACAGACTGTGGAACAAAACTTCAAAAAGTAACTAGTAACTAATGCTGTTGAATGTAGTGAAGTAAAAAGTGCAATATTTCCTCCTGATTTGTAGTGGAATTGTAAATGTACTGTAATTTACCTAGTTACTCATCACTATTGCAGGTCATGCACTGGTTTATGTGTAAATGTGTTTTTGTGAGCAAATGAAACTGCATAAAAATGGGTGTGGTTGCTTTTGAATGTTTACACCCCCTATCAGGCAACAGGAGGACGCGGCGGTTGACACCCAGCAAAAAAAGTGGCCAAAAACTGGCTGAAAATGGGCTGGCAACTTGTTGGATGGTTATGTCATTCTGGCAGTTCTGTGTAACACACTGACAAGATGGCTGAAAAAAAACATTTGTGTTTTCGACGGAGAGATATATTTCCAGCAGGATGTGAGGTGTGGACATCAAGTGAACAGTGTGCGGATTCTGCCAAGGAGCTAACACTAGTTAGTCAGCAGTCAGCAGATACAATGTTGCTGCTTTGTCTACACAAACAGAGCACATTAATTAGTGAGCTGGCTTCAGTTTCTGCCCCTTCTCAGCTCAAAGTGGATGCCTATACTTAGAATCTGCTAATGAAAGTCCATGTGGCGCTACAGCATTTACCGTATATCTTTTTTTATATGCAGAATGATAATGCCTTTGTAAGCAGTGTAGGCCTTTTGTTATTTCTTACTATTCATTCTATTCCAAGTATCTGAATTGTGAGTGTGACCTGAGTAGCTGTCCAGGGTGTGCCCGGCCTATCCCACAGGATACAGGATCCCGTGGATAGGTTCCAGCACTCCAGTGGCCTTTCATTGGACAAGGATAATGGATGGATGACCTTAAAAGGTCTTTGCTTTTGCTTTATGTTTTTGTTGGTATGTTTACTTCGATTGTCCATCTGCACTGTTCCATGACTTGACTAATTCTGGGCGGCTAATATAGCCCTAAACACTGCTGCTGTAGCAATGTAAACAGTGGGACTAATGAAGTTTAATATCTTTTTGATATTATTAACAATTACAATATGTTGTTTATCTATTTTATATAAACATGCAAGGAGCTTTAAACTCCTTTAGACATATAGACAGGTGTGTACAGGAGCAGAGAGCAGTTTACATATTAAATAAGAACATCAGACAATATGATGATTCTTCCAGGTATTAGTATAACATGCAGGTATTCCCATAGAAATTAAGCCTGAAGAAAAACCTAAATAGAAAGTCACAATCATATTTCTATTTTAGATATTTTATAGCTTTTACTTTAATTTACAATACATTGGTAAATAAGTTGGTGCATTTGATGATGTTTTCATTAGATGGCAGTTACAAAGGTTACTGTTACTGTAAAGTAACAATGGTTATGTTCACTGCATATTTCAAAAATGACATTCATTCAGTAATGTTACGAGCATTGTCACACTAACATACAGTGTATAATCATTTAGCCTTAGCCTGCTAGTAGCAGGCTAACAAGAAATAATCCTTCTGCCATAAAAAATGGGTTTGTTTTAAATTTTCAGCCCAACAGTGACTTGATTCACTGGTAGTCACAATTCCTTAAACTTCATATCAGTCATCAGCAACCCATTTTAAATGTGAATGACATAATTCATTTAGAATTAATTCTAGACCTTTAATCTGCCTTCTTGTAAATTAGCTAATGAGGGAAAAACACATGCTAGCCTCTGAGCAGGTGGGTCACCAATTGTCCAGATACTTTTGGGACCGTAAAATTAAGAATATAAGAATAATATAATAAAAATAGTTTTAAATTATACAAAATAAACATAGTCTACAGTCTACACTTTACCCCTATCATTTTAAATTCTTGTGGTGGCATACACAGTAAAAATTATGCAAACTGTGTCACTATCCTAGTACTAACTACCATTAACCTTCTGGGATATGTGTGAGAGACAGACTGTTTGCAGCATAAAATTTATCTGATTAAAATAAATGATTTTTAGACTGTGTGGATCAAAAATGAATCTAAGATCAGTACTGTTATTCAGCTATATGTAAAATATATCTGTAACATAGCCTTGAATTCACTGTAATATATTTTAACCTAAGGTGAGGTTATATTGAGGTGGTCAACATAAAACCCACTGACAGTTCTACACATGCTGATTAAAATAACTATTATTTTCCTTGTTTGAAAATGTGATCATCTATTGATCAGAACAAAAATTCATATTCAGATTAGAGTTACAAAAAATACAAAAATATGTTGCCCACTCTGTATTCAGTTTGCAGATGCACCAGGGGCAATGCAGAGAATGAGATATTTTTGATGGCCTTACTCCAGGAATTTTGTGCAGAAGAGAGGATTAAATGTTGGTGAGGTTTTAAGGCCACATACCTCTAGGGCCTCTAAGAAGTTAATCAAATGTGTTGAAGTTTATTTATATGCCCTGGCCTGATGTATGCATTTGGAATGGCAATGTCATCACTCTAAACAACCCATGGCTGTATGAGAGCAACTTACTTTTTACAGCTGGTATTCCCCATACGTTTGTATAATTTCACTGCTCACCAAAGGAAAAAGGCGTACTCTTCAAAGGGGGTTGTATAAATTGATTGGGTAAGAGCTCTCTCCTTAGTCCCCCACCACAGCAATATGAAGACCAGTGCTATGCATCAGAAATAGACCTTCTTTTCAGAAGTATGGAGAGAGGAAGTGGGGGGTAGAGGAGAGAAAAAAACATTCAAAGTGGAGGCCTCACTGAATTGATGGGCACCAGGCATGGAGCTTTTCTGCAGGGAAATCATCTGCATAATGGGAAAGTGGTTGGAGTTGGAGCTGAGAGACCTCCTCTTGTGGGGACAGTCAGTGAAGTGGAAGGAGAGAGCTCATATCAGATAGAAGACCAATACCACGGTGCTCTGAGAGGGCGATGTATGCTAGTGATATGATATCTGCAAAACAATTTACCAACACTCTTTCAAACATCAATAACCAATATATACTCATATATTTGCTATTGAAATGACTGCAGCAGAATTGCTTTGTCTTCATTTCACTAATGAAGATTGCACAATAGCATCCAGCCAGCTTGCTATGTTAAAAACAATGTTGATTAATTTGGAAATTGAAATTCAGCCAAATTTAATTTTTGAACACTGCATCTGTGAAAAATAAAGCAGGCTTAAGCTTCAATCAAACATATACATAATACTCTATTACACTGTATAACCCCATGACTTCATGGTTATCAACTTGTAATATATATTGTATGTACTGAGTATATATACTCAATTCCCCAAATTTAAATACAATATATTGCTTTATTATGTGAATAATATTTGTGTATACATTAGAGTGGTGCTCATGAAAAATGATTTGAAAGACATGGCGGATCTACAGGACAAAAGCATATAGACTGCAGCACTGAGAATGTGCCCTACTGCATTATTTATAGGTCTTTGGCTGTTTTATGCAGTCTTACAATGTATGTGTGCACTTACCAGAAAGGAGGTATGTAGTGCACGCTAGGAATTGAGAATTGAAGTGAATTATGTTTCAGTTATACATTTTTCAACGGTTTTGGAGGTGTTTGGTGGTTTACTGTTGCCTGGAAAGAATATCAACAGCGGCTTTTCAGCTGTGGGAAGGAGAACAGCAAAGGGACATTCTCCTTCTAGAATGGCAGGAAGTCAAAAACTGTTGCTAATGGTATGTCTTCCAATGTGAAACACTCAATCTAAGAATTTGGGTGTTTTAATACAAAACTAATATCTAGTAAATGTAAAAATTTTTGTTGATGTTCAATTTTTCACTAATTAATATTGATGTAAAGAAGAAATTATAGTTGTGCTATGTGCTATGTATGTGCTGCTGTTGCTACAGTGTCAGTATATTTATTATTTCTTTGTGTTGCTTAATGTGCATCTCACCTGATCATTAATATGCATTTATTATTATGTAATAGGTTATATTTTAGCAGCTAAATAGTAATTATATATTAATGGGTAAAGGTCTGGTGGGGAAAGCCAGGTATAGGCCAAAATTAGAAGCATACTCTGAAATATGGATGAGACGTTGACTTTCTGCTGCTTGTCACCTGGAAGAGAAGCACATTCACTCAGTATGCTACGTGCTCTTGCAGTGGCTAGATATATATGATAGTGAATAGTTCTGCATCCTCTGCATTCTCTACAAAAGTCATTTCTAGAGGTTGAAGCCATTTTCTGTTTTTTTCAAATGACTTGCTGTCAATTAAAAAAAAGGAGAGCGATTAAGTCCATTTCATCTGAGCACTCTAGTTTGTTTCCTAGTGCCTGTTTTCATGAGTGGGTGGCTGGTTTTCCACCATTAATCAACACAATTAGTTTCAACCTAAACTGCTCACAAATTGACTACATATGGTGCACGCTGAATATCATGTTGCTTTTGATTTATTGCATTTCTCTGCTCATCAGGCAAACTGCTTGACACTGATTTTAAGGACAGAATCAAATTCTTCTAACATTAGCAGCAGCAGCATTAGCTATTTATAGCATATAATATACATTTTGGCCATCCATAATTGAAAAAGTGTGACCTTCACTGGTCACACTTGAAGGTCACACTTTTTCAATTAAGGATAATTCTGATCACCTATTTGACTATTATTGAAATTATAAGCTATACTCCTTTGCTTGCTCATCAACCTGTCCAGTTAGGAAGTAACACTGATTAATTTCAACTGCTGTTGTGCAAATGGAATTAGCAAGACAACCCCTATAAAGCAATGGTTCTGCAGGTGGTGGCCACAGACCATTTCCCTGTCCTCATCCTTTCTGGCTGATTTTTGGTCACTTTTGGGGTAGCATGAGGCAGTGTATATATGCTTCTCAATAAAATAAAGGGAACACTTAAACAACACATCCTACTATCGAAGAAAGAAATCTTCCAGTTGAGACACAGCAAACCTTCTTGCCACAGTGCACATTGATGTGCCATCCTGGATGAGCTGCACTACCTAAGCAAATTCTGTGGGTTGCCGACACCACCTCATGCTACCTCTAGTGGTGATGGCACTGGCAAAATGCAAAAGTGACAAAAAATCATCCAGAAAGGATGAGAACAGGGAAATGGTCTGTGGCAACCACCTACAGAACCATTCCTTTATAGGGGTTGTCTTGCCAATTGCTAATTGCTAATTTCCACCTGTTGTCTGATCCGTTTGCACAACAGCAGGTGAAACTGATTCACAATCAGTGTTACTTCCTAACTAGACAGGTTGATCCCAGAAGTGTGATGGACTTGGACTTACATTGAAATGATTATTCCCTTTATTTTTTGAGCAGTGTAGTTATAATTACAATTGTGTCACTCTGCCCAAATACAATGAAAATGGAGGTACTGTTGGCTGTAACTGGTGGTGTATAAAGGCAAAATCATTAAAACTCTGTCACTACCCAAATACTGCTGGACCTAACTGTATTTCTCTTCAGATCTCTATGTTGATCTCTGACAGGGACCATGCATCACAGGCAGTGTGTTTTGGTGCCTGAACATCTTTGTAGCAAATCATTTTCTGGACAGCTTTTTTAAAACCGGGAAGATGTCACACTCTAGTTTTGCTCCAATGCTGCTCACACCACAAGCCTGACAATTGCCAAGACCAAGCCCCGAGAGCAAAAAGCAGAAATTGTCACCCCCTTCACTCTATCTTCATGCCCCATCCAGTGTGAAAAAAGTGATTACGTGGTGCACAGTGGTTACAGTCAAAAACTTTTTGTGAGCCACACACAACTTTACACAACAGGAGTTTGGTGAACTCTCAGTTCATTTTGGAGCTAGTTTAGCACAGAGAAGAACATTGTTTTCTTCCAGCTTGTGAAGGCAAAAAATAAATGGTCATACAATTATTGGGAGAGAGAGGCAGATTTCCAGTTTATATATATTGCTGGGGACATGTCCCCT
The DNA here is from genome assembly GCA_900302695.1 of Helostoma temminkii. Lineage (NCBI taxonomy): Eukaryota > Metazoa > Chordata > Actinopteri > Anabantiformes > Helostomatidae > Helostoma > Helostoma temminkii. The sequence goes on along the minus strand of OMLM01020449.1, from coordinate 13,622 downwards.
GGTCCAAACCAAAGATTATGTGATGATTTCTCCACAACCCCCAGCTCCTATGAGTCATGACTGAGAATAAGTAAATAATGGTACTGCATGTCTAAAAGACCCAGATGATTTGGCTACAAGTTTAAAAGGAAGGAAATTACTGAAGACACAAGGACTCCAAAAACACTGCAATTTATTCTTAAAATATAACAATATAGGCTAGTAGGTTTGGCCTTTGTGTGCTCCCAGTATGATATGTTAGAAATAGAAAATAGTTTCTTGCCTAATGTGGCAGATGTGGATGTACCGGTCCCTGCTACGCATTCTCTACTATCAAAATTACATTTCCAGCAGGCATCTCTGTTACATTAACTATGATACAGTGCAGTAGTCTATGGGACATATAGATGTGTCCCATACAGTCAAGCAGCTTCTTTGGGGTTAGGGGAGGGTAGGTTAAGTTACTTTTTTAGGGCCCTAAAAAACTAACTGGCCAACATAAAGTGCACCAAATGTCTAAATCTAGATACATATGGATTTCCATATCATGTTGTACTATATCAAGAGTACTTTACTAATGGCACTGGAGTACTCACTGCACAAGTGACTACTACAATTTCTGGTCAATGGTCTATAGCAGTGGTTTTCAACCCTGGTCCTCAAGGTACACTGTCCTGTTTTTTTCCCAATATCCCTGAGCTTACAGCTTCTGATTGGTTGAACACACCTGATCCAGGTCATCAGCAGTAGGATAACTGGAAAACAAGCAGGACAGTGTGCCTTGAGGACCAGGGCTGAAAACCACTGGTCTATAGCAAAGAAGAATGTGCTACATGAGGCTGTGGTTACACAGAACTGCTAAAAAAAATTTTAAAAAGTGGCCAGTGTTATTCTTAAACAAGATATTAACATATACATAAGACAAGAGAATACAATTTTTCATGGTAATATATGCACAATTACACATAACACAACATTATAATCTCTCAATAGTTTTGGCTCCATTGCTGTTTTTGACTGGATGGATTCCAAAATCATTCATGTAAAAAACATTGGATGTGCGAGTGAGTGTGTAGTCTAAAAGTAATAATTGAGCACATTACCTTGAAGATGTTCTGTATGTTTGGCCTTTCTGTGAGTGTGCAGATGTCCGAAATACTTCACCCAGCATTAAAAACTACTACACATACACATGTGAAAAAGTATATGCCTTGCGTAGCTTTACTGCTGTCAAGCTTTATTTCTTTACATTAATTACATCAGGAAAAGAAAATACAGTGGTATGAGGTATGATGTTGTTTCATCACACTGGGTATTACAGTATATATAGTACATGTACTGTGTATTCACACTTACTGCTTAGCAACCACATATTTTTGTTTTGCATATTCATTTGTATTTAAGTGCACAACAAGCCATAACAGGCCACAGGAGTATTTTTCATGGTCCCCAACACACATTTATTTACAATATAAAGAATTATTGTGTTTTACAGATACAGGAACATCTGCATGCATTGTGAGAAAAGTGCTTTCAGGCAAATGCCGGCATCTTGTCAGAGGCATCATCACTGAACTAAAATGACTGTGGCAGTAACCTGATTTGTACTGTGGCATTTTACAGTGAGCAAACCAGCTCATCACCTTGAGGATCTATATACACTAACTGAACAAAACAGACAGAATAAAAAAACATCAAGAAGCTTGTAAAAGGATATAGAATAAGTAAAAACAAATAAATACACAAATAAACAAACATAAAACAACACAACAGCAGGGCATGCAGCCCTCCATAAATGACAAATTCACACTATTTGGAGCATTCACATATGCTCCATCTATGAGTAAACCCAAGTCAATCCTTAATGTATCCTCAGTACCAAGCTAGCCATTTAAGACAATACAACATGTACAATACCTGCACCTAAACCAGTAAGAGTATTCTTCCTCATTTGACATTGCCTGCCATCTCCCAGCATGTTCATTTCTACCCCTGTCTAAAACAGTTTGTCCAGTGAATGCAAATTGATAACACATATTTCAGAACCATGGACAGAGGATTTTACTAATAATTTAATCCAAGTCAGGCAAAGGATGTAGACGTAATGCAGGCTAAACTAGCAGAGCAGGCCACCAAGATAGGCAAATGGACAGTGTGACATTCATGTTGCATGCTCAATATAGCCATAGCCTATACAGTCTAGTCAAACACAAGGCAACCCACACACAATTGTATAAGCAATGCATGACCTGCCATTACTACAGTACCCACAGAGACATGGCATCTTACAACAAAGAAACAACAAACAAGCCTGTTCTTTAAAAAAGCCACATAACCATCTATCTATGAAATGCCACAAGTAATAAAACAACTTGCCGTTGGCGTTCTTATCCAGCAGGTGTCGGTTTGAACCCAATCCAGTAATAACAACACTGAATCCACTGAAGGCTACATAAAATATCCAATATAAAAATGTTCAATATCAAAAGAGGATTTTTAAACTATAGACAGTTAATCCCACCATTCTCCTTGCAGACTTTTTAGCCATCTTGTTCACATCAATGACAATATCCTTCTCTATAGACAGTAAAGTGAGGTTTGAGAGTCTGACCTCCTTCATGCATGTCCAGCCCAGAATTAGCTTTAATTTCGGCTAGGTAGCTTACACAAAGTACACAAGTCATAGAGACATGCGCCTGCATTTCAGAGGCATGCCTGCTCATGTTATTTCAAATGATGCACAGATAGAGAGAGACGGAGAAGGATATGTCAGGTCACCTCTTGATTTAAAAAACAGATTTCAGAATGCTGTGATCTGGACTTTTTTACTTAAGTGTTCAAAACAGCATAAGAAACAGACAAATTAGTTGTTAGGACAGCAGGAGTGTGGCATGAGCGTTCTTTAATCCACTCAAGGGCCCTAAGACCTGCTTAGGATCATATACTCTCTTCCCTAAAAAAAGTAACTTAACCTAAGCTCGCCTAACCCCAGAACACTGGGGGCACTTTTAAGGGGACACTAAGCGAGTGAAATCAGTGACACTATCAACAAGCCACACCTCTCCTGCTGGTGTGCTTTGCTGCATGAGACAAGCTCCTCATAGCAGCAGTCAGTACTTGCCTCTCCTGAAATCAAGACACAACCCGCAAGCTCCACTATAGCCTCTTACAAAACTTATTCCTGAAAAGTAATAATGCGTTACTGTCCAACAGTGGTTCCATATTCAGCTGTTGACACTTTGAAAAGTCAATTCTTTTGTGGTTTACAAGGCTGAATTTATATTTCTTAAATCTTGTAAAGCACAGCTCATGTATGTAAAACCATGGTCTTCCCTTTATGTTTTCACCCACAGAAATCAACAGCAAAACCTCATGTATGCAACTAAAACCAACAAACCACCTAAGAGTACAGTAGTGTGAATGAATATCATGATCTTGGTCTTGGTCAGAGTTTCCATTCGGATGTACATCTTCTACCAGAAAATCTGAACATCTAAACTCAGCTTGAAGGACATTTTCAACTTTGTCCTGAGTCCATACAAAAAGGGGAAACAAAGGTTGTGTACAAGTATTCATGTTATGCATGCTAATACTTCTTTTGGACCGCTCTCACACTCTCATGTCTTATCATTAACACTTGACTTTACTTCCTGCTCTTCTTCTGCAGACACATGTACTGTATGTGTCCGTTTCAATTTTGGGCTTACCCAAGACCACAGTACAGTGACTAAGTATTAATTCAAGACGTACTTGCCTTAACAACCACATCACAGATTTGCAGTCTAATCATTTCAGCTGCAACAGAATAATATGATCTTTCTTTGAAGTCAAAAGCCATATTGTCAGGGTAAAGGCTGCCACTTATGATTTGCCTTAGGTACAAATGAGAGGTATTAGGTTGCAGGACTCTCACATGAATATCAATACCTTGGACTGACCTTAGTTGGTCCAGTCACTTCCAATTCCCTCTTATGTTCAGAGAACTTTCATTCAAAGGCATCACAGACTGTTACAAAATATGAGATAAAAGTGTGTAATGGCAATTTATCCAAATTGTTTGCTTGACTTTCTAACTAGTATTCCATCTTTGACTTGTCTAAAGTGTCTGACACTGCACAACTCTTCCTTTACACTGAACAACAATAGGTGAGATTGGTGGTGGTGATTATGCTAGTTTTACCTCAGGAATACTAAATTTACCACCAACGAATCCTGTTTTGTGCACTCTTTAAATACGTTGACATGTAAACTTGTTTAATGCTACTCCTCTGTTTTGACATCACTTTTGTCATTCTTAAAATTAATAAGAGTGAAATATCCATGTCAAAATAAGTGAGAAATAAAAGTAAATTAAGATTGTCTTGATTTTGAATTCAGTATTTCTGAGGCTTGCTGGTTTGATTTAGATTGTAACATGCCACTTTCATTTAATTAAATATATCAGTTACTGGCTCTGTGGTTTCTTAATTACAGCATGTGTTAGGGTCACTAATCACTCATTTACCTTATTAACAATTGACTACCACTTACAGCTCATTGCTCACCTGCAATAAGACTCTCACAGCCAACATAGCTAAAACATTGTAGCATGGCCAATAATCAATGTAACAAATTTTATTTAATAATATCAAAGTGGTGATAAGAGTTTACCGTTTCATCGAGACTCGTGCTGAGATATACTCTCAAACATTCTCACAGTTTGGTGTCATTTCTTTGGTCTGTCACCTCTACATGTGCCATGTGTCTGCAAGCATCACTAAATGTTAAAAATGTAAAACTTTATTATATAAAGCTTACTGTGACTTGCTCTGCTGGTGTAACTCAGCATTTTAAGCAATGTGCAACACTTAACTGTACAACTTTGGTTTTTATACATTTGCAACATAAAATCACAGTAAACAGGTATGGTAGATACAATTTTCTATCACAGGGTAAGTATTGTATTACATGTTTATATCTGCATACACTAAAACTGTATCCTTACTTCTCCAGGGATTCAACCAGGAACTTTAGCCTGCCTGCTCTTTTCAGCAACACACAGAGACACAAAGTTTGCAGTTGTATAAATGAAAAAGGGAGGTAGAGTCTGATGAAGTTTGGGTCTGTGGGAATATAGACTCATGGGTCTGTGCTTCATGACTCAGAGGTGGTGATGGGCAAAATTACAATAGCAGAAAATTTTATAGGATTACAATATTAGATAGACGAAGCATTAAATTAATGCTAGTGGACTGAAATGTTTAAGGAGGGAGGGAGTGAAAAGAGTCACTGTCGGTCTCACATTTCAATCTCCATTACCAGACCACACAAAATAATATGAATGTGGAATTATATTAACAGAAAAAGTTAATGCGAGCTTGCAATTGTTTTTTATACAACGTAGACTGTGTTAATTCATGTGTAAAGCCATAATGGACTCAAAAATACAAATGTGTCTTCTGATTTTATGCTCGCAGTAAAAAAGATGAATAAATATTGTAGTGTCTTCTAGCTTTTAGCTTGTTAATACAGCACATACATTAGCATTTGTTGGTTTTACTTCAAGTTGTCCAGGTCCATTAGCAGCTTCAGGCCTCCAGCCTCATCACTTTGAATCCAACTCATGACTGAAATCTTATTCTCTCTCTCTCTCTCTCTCTGATGCAAAGCAGTTCAACAAAGCATTCTTTTTTCTTTTTCTTTTTTTCTTTTTGTCAAATGAGCAGATGTTTTTCAAGGTAATTAGTACAACAACATTACTTAATACTATCTATGCTTTAACCTTGATCATAGAGTATTTAAGTGCTGAATTCTAATGCTTGGGTTATTGACAGTAATGGAGCGGTATTTTAAAATAGCGTATGTGCAAAAACACACTCTGCTTGTGTGTGTATAGTGAAGTTAAATGCTTCTGTTCACAATGTCATGTGAATAGATGATAATATGCAGTGTTGGATTAAGCACAGAAGAGCAAAGCATTTGGAGATAAATGTAGACTATAGTCAGTTGTGCATAGTTTTACATTATCGTTCTACCTGTCGACATTGCTGCCATTTCCATTTTCCTTCATCTGGAGGGAAACTGTTACTTAAGTACCTATAATACAAACAAGATGGACAACAGGTGAACGTGTATGTGTGTGCTGGGATTTTCATGCTGATATTTCAACAGTGTTAAGTACAACTAACAACTGGTTGACAAATAAAAGGGCACAGTGGCATATTTCTACATCAGAGAGCTGGACACTCCGGGTTTTGCAGCTGAATGAATTAACTGGAATGTGACTCTTTTATATGGAAATAGGCTGCAAATTACCACCTGAGATGAGCTTTGAGCCAGTGAGCCAGGCTGTAACTGCCTGACTTTTAATGCATTAGATAATCTGATTTTGACATTTTATTAATAGGGAAACTGTCAGCTCAGGGACTTTGTTTGTTAATCAATGCTGTGTTACTATGTTGATTGTGTATCAAATGAAAAAAATTACATAAAAGTCAAATTTATGTGACAATAGCATATTTATGTACATCAAAGTAGGACGCAGGTTACTACTACTGTCGAGGGAATTGTGTGTACGTCATTGATATTCCTATAGCACAGTTGTACAGTAACTATTGTAAAAGTGTACTTCGATTGAAGAATTTAAGTGCTAAAAAACAACAAAAAATGTAAATGACACAATCCTCCTGTGGATCAAATACAAACCAATTTTCCATAAACCTCTGTAGGATAAAAAAAAATACCATTGTACCACAGTGTTTTATACTCCAAATACAGCAATGTCCTTATGCAGTAGCAGGACACACTGTTAATCAAGCCACTGGAAACTTTACGCTCACAACCCAGACAACCCAAACTGCAAGGACAAACTGTGAGTGACAGTTCCATTATGAGTTATGATTAGTTTTAGTATGTTTAAAAAGAAATGCACACTGTCGTTAGAGAGATATTTGACACTAGAGAGAAAATGCCAAAACATGCTCCTATACACCTAAACAACCAAAACAATTTAGAAAGAAGCCATAGCAACATTTGACAATGCAATTCACCAACTAGGGCTGCAAGATGTGGTGACAATGTGGTGACAAAGTCTAATTGCAATTATTGTGATTTACTTGTGATATAATTCGTGGGTCTGCTTGTTTGGCTATGAAAGAAAATGCACACTTTAATGATATTTTTTTGAATGTGTACTGTATTTCTCAACTCAGACATAAACAGCTGGTACATTGTGTTAGTTTCAGTTTTAGTTGGTCTTCAGGCGGACTTGAAGAGTCGCAGCAGAAGAGCAATCTGATTTCTCCTCTCCTTTGGGTTTATTTTGAAAGCGTGCACAGATTTTTACTGTATAGAGACAGAACAGACTACTTTTCAACAGCTTTTTTTGTGTGAGTGTCTGTGTCAGGGAAGCTGACAGCTCTGAGAGAGAGGGAGACATGCAGACAGGCCAGAACTGCATATCACAGCACAAATGCACTGTAACACAAAGTAAACCTGAAATGTTACCTATTAATATATCCACAGGATACATTATGTTGGTTTCAGTTTTTGTTGGTCTTTAGGAGGACTTGATTTAAGCCGATTAGAAATCTGGCCTGGGCAAAACAACACCTGGTGGCAGAAAGGAGAACTGCAGGCAGGAAAGGAAACAGTGATGCTGCTGAATGCAGCTGCAGTCATTGATGACTGTTATTTACTGTACTGTACTTTATTTATTACTGAATACTCATTTGCTAAATTACTGAAAATTATCAACTGAACAATGCTGTTATATAGGAATATCATTATCACAAATATGTCTTCCAACTCATCCCAAAGCATCTCTATTCAATTTAGATCCATTCATTGTGAAGGCCAAGTCATCCATTGTAGAACTCCATTACTCTTCTTCTTGGCTAAATAGCTCTTACAGCATGTTGCTGCAAAATGCTATGGTAACCATGCTGATTAAGTGTGCCCTCATTTTGTACAAGTCACCAACTGTGTAACCAGCAAAGCACCATCACACCTCCTCCTCAGTGTTTCACAGTGGGAACCATACATTCAGGAAAAGTCTGTGCATCCTCTCTACGTCTTAACAAAGACACAGTGGTTAGAACCAAAAATCTCAAATTTGGACTCATCAGACCAAAAGGACAGTTCCATATTAACTGACCCTCATTTCCTAAAGTTATGATAGAATTTCTTTTCTCTTTACTTAACTGAGTGTATCTTGCCATAATATGGATTTGTACAGTAGTTGTAATAACATTAATAAGGCAATTGACTCTGTACCCAACCTTTGTCTGCACAAGAAAACTGGCATCTAAACCATAAATATCTGCTCTGTAAAACGTACAAAAATATAAAATAAGATATAATACATACTGTGGGTTATTTAACACATTTTATATGGCTCATGTTGACAACACAATTCCATATTTGTTATGTCTTCAGTATTGTACAATGTTGAATAAAATAATAATATTAATAATAAAAATAACAAAAAAAACACTGAAGAAGGTGTGTCCACACTTTTGACTGGTCGCGTATAATTGCAAAGGTTAACATCACGATTGTGATGTTGCACTAACTCTTACAGAGCAGTGCTTATATTTCAGTCTTTTGAAATGTTTAGTTAGCATATACATACCTCATGTAACTGTAATGTAACTATAGAATGTAGCTGAATCCAACATACAATACAATTTACGATATTGACAAAAAATGACAACACTTGCAGAAACTACTACTACAATTAAAAACATTTGTGACAGTTTCACAAAAGTATTTTAGTTGTATTGTGTCCTGCAGAGGATAATCTACAATATTTTTGATATGCACTCTGCTGTTAGCATGACACACTACAGCCAGGCAGGCCTGGAAATTTTGACTCATAACTTTTTACTTGTGGTCTTTAAGATGAGAAACATAAGGGCTACTGATCTTATTATGAAGGTGAGTTGGACATCATTAGACCATGCTGGACAACATGGGTCAGCTGGTGTTGTCTGCAAATATACTCGTGATATATACATATATATACGTGATATATACATTTTCAGTTCTTCAGTCTTCACATCCAGTTGTTCACAATTTTCACCACATAAAGTTCTGCCTATTACATCCATGTTTGTTTCGTATAAGAACACATGGATTTGCAGCTTTGTCTACCATGAGAACTTCCTGTCATTACCACTAAATTCAATGTGGTGCCCACAGTGTTCACACAGTGGGTTGTTGTTAGGAATAAAGTTTCGGTTCCCAACACTGCAGCAAAGACAAAAAATCTGCACCAGGCCATGCTGTGTGGGTTTCTGCTACTAGTGATATGTGCCCCCCACATGGACAACTTATTGCATAACTTAAAAACCTACAAGGTAATTAGAAATCTTATTAAACATATTATGTCCTGCAGCCAAAACCAAAAGATACAAATCTGCTATTGTCATCAGTCACTGCTGACTTCCTGTCAGTTTTGTACAAATAACAAAACGTTGTGCCACTAAAGGCTTTCAGTATAACTGAAGATTAGTTGGAGTTCATTCTACTTCAGGGACACAGAATTGCAGAAATCACTTGATATCTTCAGACTGTTAATTAATGACACTCCTGCGTTGCAAAATTACATTGTAAGCTTAAAAAAAAGGGCCATGGGCAGTGTTTAGGCACTTAGAGCTTGATTTGTTCAAGTTTTAGTTCACCACCCCTTACTTTTCCACTATTATACTTTGACATTTTAACTCTGCACTATGATTTGTTTATCCATTATAGGATTAGGTGGTAACCAAAGGTTATTCTTTAAATTGGTCTGAATGTGAATGAGAGTGTTTCTGCATTTCTGTACAACTGTGACTAAAAACAGCTGCACAATGAAGCCTAGAGTATGTTTTTACACCGTATGCCAACTATGGTACTGCCCACTGCTACAAGCCTATGGCATGCATCCACAGAAAGTTGATGAGATTTGCCACAGTTACCAACAGATGCTAGCACTTTTTTGTGCTTACTTACTCACCACTTGGCTTGGGAAATCCAGAACATGTAGTTATAGTTTTATGCAGTATTGTTTTTGCTTTTTTTGTTTTTTTAAATCAACCAAAACATTGTGTTTTTTGACACCATATTATTTACTACACTGTATATAGAGATACTTAACCCTTTGTGGTCTAAGGTACATGTGGCTGTTTTAGACTACTTTTTTTACCTTAAGATATTTCACCTTAAAAAAATGTTCACCATGCCCATGGCTCTGTGAGATTCTTTAACAGAGACCAAAAAAAATGGTGCTCTGTGCTTTGTAAAACTGAAATTGCCTCACGTTATCACAGCAGCACAACTGCAATGCGTGAGCATCTCACAACAAAACATCCCAGGGTTGTCTGACCACACAATAATAAAACACCAGCAAAAGTATTTATTACAGTGAGATTTGTCTGTTGGTTATTTGGTATTGGTGCCTGAGAGTAGTTGTTGAATACTTGCTATATTTCAGAAAAAAACTCAATAGTGACGTCAATAGAGGTGATGTCACACGACCTCAGAAAATGAAAACACCACCATTTTTTGGCAGGAGCAACAACAATTGACTGATTCAGCTGTAATGAAAATTTGGTGACACGCGTTGTAACAGCAACTACAACAAGGGTGCAGCTAGGGTAGATGGTGGTTATCATTATAGGTGTGCCATATCAAAACATCTAGAAAATGCAGGTATTTTACCTGAAAGTGTCATTTCATGATAATAATGACATAGCGATTCAGACATGTATGACGATGCACTTATATTCCCTAGCAAGCATAATAACAACATAAGCCCAAGAGCAAGAGGCATGCGTCTGCATGAGATTTTGATATAGTACCTACTAAATTGTCACTAAAGAAGTTACTTAAATAGAATGCATTTTTCACCAGGTAGAGATCTCCTGAAAAGCACGTGTACATAACATAAGGCTGCAGACTGCGCAATAAGCAGAGATCATTACGGAGTATTGTGGCCCGAAGTCTGACTCGATATGAAATTAACACAAATGTGTCTCATAGAAATCTAACCAAACTGTTTTTTCAGCTATGTCTCTGTATTCTCTTTTCCTGTCTCCCCTTGCTCTATCACAAAGAAAGTCAGCATTTTTTGTCCCTATGCAGTTAAAATCATGTCATGCTTCTAAAATAAGTCTGAGATGGAGGCAATATCCATTAATTCATCACTGATTGCATGTGCTGCATATGCAGATCAGTTACTAATATATTGAAAGCAGATTTACTGACAAATTTAGTTACTAATTACTAAACGTTCTACATAAAAAATATTTTAATTATATTTTTTCTGTATCATCATCACACAAACACACACACACATACATACACAAAAGCTTATAATACCATATAAATTTTTTTGTAGGCAGTCATTGCCAGAAGAATCTTCATTCATGTTCTGGGTTGATGACACACTCGAATGTCAGTTATCAATATTGTAATGTGTGCCATAAGCTAGTCAGGTAAGCACTGGTATGGAACAACTTGTCCCACAGAGACACCCTACTGTTCAGTCAGCAGGCTTGAGCCTGTTAAGAATAAAACCAGTGATAGAAGACAAATACTTTAACTGTGCTAGTCTACAGTTCTTATACAATTTAGCTGATGCTTCCAGCTATAAAGCCATATTTCACACTTTTTTTTTTACCAATATATGCAACTTCAAAGTCTGCTCTAGTGTTTACATGCACTCAGCAGGTTTATACTCTGCATATATTGCAAGCAAAAATGTTTATGCTTGTGCTTTGATCCCTAAATATGATCTTTGTAAACAATGAATAGCAAAGAAAGAACTTGTGCTTACACGTTTTATTCTGGCTGCTAAGCCACAGCCCACAAGTCAAAATGCCATTCAATTAAAACACAGGAAAGATGTGAGCAACAGTGTACTGTTGTTCATATATATGTATGTATGTATGTATGTATGTGTTCTGGGGAAAAGAGTGAGCCACACGAGGTCATTAGCTTCACAGTGGTCCAGCCGTGTGATCTGGCTCAGGTAAACATAGATCACAGCGACTATGAGCTCCTCAGCTCTTTAGCTCAGTGAGAGAAGTAGTCAGGTAATGTAAACACTGACAACAGCTAACAAAACTAATTCAAACGTATTTTATTTGATTCATTTTTGTGTTTGGAGTTCAGTTTTATGTAGTGCTATTATAAAGCATGATTTACTTGAACATGTGTGGCTCACAAGCATTTTGACTTGACACATGTGATACTAATATCTTTAGAAATGTGACCCAGCACGCATAATACAGACCTGCTACTGAAACACTGAATTTAGACATCATTAATTGTATCATTTGAACCATTGTTTTTTCTACTAAAAAAACATAAAAAAAGTAATGCATAAATGTTATATACAATATACATTTTAACTATGTGGTCTTGTCTGATTAATAACAAAACACACACAGAAAAGAGACAACCTGGAAATCTACAACACTACTACACTGCAACACATGTGCTTTCTCCTTTAGTTGTCACAAACGATAAACTAAAGGAGCTGTTAATCACTTGTTAGTGCGATAGTGTTGCATCAACTGTTACTGTGCTACATACTGAACCTATTCTTGAACCTAAAACATAAAAGCCCTTGCAAGGTCACTTATCTCAACAGCTCATCTTAACATTCCACTACAAGATTATTTTTGCAACGAACTTCTACTATCTTCTATTATCTAGATAGAAGAAAAAAGGGGAAGATCTATGTGAGCTACAGTGGAGTGAAAACAAGCAAATGCTATGTTGATTGACAAATACATTCTTCTACATTATGTTGCTCGAACCATTCAGTGTATCCATTTTGTTAGTAGTTTGACGACTCCTTGAGGCATGTTCAAGTTTTTTAAACCTTTGTTGTATTTTTATATTTCCACAGAGTAAACAAAGGGATGAGGAGAGAGGAGGCAAAAGATAGGGAAAACTCAGGATGCAATATTGGAGAAACATTCTGCAGTAAAAATGCAAAAGTCCAATCAACTACAAAACAAAACAAGATTAGGATCAGTAGTGTTTCCCCTAAGTTTACTGAAGTTTTTGTTGGAGGGGGGCTTATTTTACCATGCGCGCTCTGTGTGCATATTTTGTGAATTAATGAAACGCCATACTAATTAACGGGAATAGAGTCGCAAGGATGTGGTTGGGGTGGATGGAGAGAGTGTAATGTGCAGACTGAAAATCTGCAGTCCCTAACCCAGTGCTGTGACTGCCTGAACCCATTCATAAAACACGTTAAAAAAGCTGGAGTCATGTATCAGCATGTTGATCTGATCAGATATTAGAAATAGGAATGTTGTAGATAAGACAACATTGCCTGTGGGCATTTAATTAATATGGGGTACCATTGGGGGGCGCAGCGCCCCGCTAATATAATGGTAGGGGAAACACTGATCAGCTGTAAAAAAATCAGTTCTACTGTATTAATATAGTGACTATCGCTTATGACTACCAGGCATTAATGTCATCTAATGCTGTGTGTTTCATTGGTAATGTTCTCAGTAGTGAAATGGTCAGATGGTTTCTGATGAGACATTAAGCACCAAAAGCTATAAGTGAAATTGTTCATTTTATAAAACAAATTAAAGTTCATATCGGTCAGTTTTGTCATTCACTTACAGAGCAGGTTTTACCCACTGTTTATTTCC
>OMLM01020448.1:63014-77349 GCA_900302695.1 Helostoma temminkii | reverse complement strand
AAATCTTCAGATCTACATCCCTGCCCGCCCACTGCGCTCTGTTAATGAACGGCGTCTGGTGGTTCCGTCACAGAACAAAAAATCCACCTCAAAGCTCTTCAGCTCTGTGGTCCCACAATGGTGGAATGAACTATCCAATTCTACACGATCAGCAACTTCACTCCCAATATTCAAAAAACTGCTGAAGACAGAACTTTTCCGTAACTTTCTTTGCACTTAAAAATGCACTTTTTTAATAAAAAAAAAAAAAAAAATTGCACTCATATCTCATGAAACAAATACACTTCTCTTGATAGTGTTTTGCTTTGCTTTAGTTTTTGCTCCTTGACTTAGAGTTTTGCTTGTTTTGTACCTCACTTGTAAGTCGCTTTGGATAAAAGCGTCTGCCAAATGACTGAATGTAAATGTAAATCACAGCAAGAAGATCCTGTGGGTACACTGTGGGTACTGCTTCAAGCTCTGCTTCAACAATACATAATTTTCTGCTCTGTGTATGTGTTTATTGTCAGCAGCAGTGTCTATGACATCCCCTCCTACGCAAAGTCAGGCTGTTGAACACCTGCAGCCTCCCAAACCCATCAGTAAAGATTCATGGAGCAGTAACAGGTAAGAGTTTATCTGTACCATCATGATGGAGTCAAGTTCAGCTCAGCCGTGCACTGTTGTCGATGGCATCACTCTTGGCTGTTACATTACTATGTAGGAACAGTATAAGCCTGATTTGTACTTGAAGATGCGTGTCTGTGTTTTAGTCACATCTTGGGGTCTTTGCTGGTGTGCACTTCTCTAATGCTTCTCGTGGGCTTGGTCATATTGGCAAGAAAGATATGGAAAATGCACAGTAAGACAACTTCTCATTTTTTTTACATTTTAACTGGGCAAAAACAATGTCACTAACCTCATCGAGAAGCCTAAGAAATATAGTAAATGCATTAAGATCAAGTAAGATATTTGCATTATTATTTGTGACTGAAATATTCTTGTTATGCATTTGTAGAGCAGGATCCTGTGCTAAGACATCTTAAGGAGATGAATGTAAGGCTCGATGTAAACCGCTATTAACCAACATAGCTGTCACTATTATATTAAACAACACAGTTACCAAGGATGTGCTTTAATGATTATAGTATTTATTTTTATGTTTCCCACAGGAATACTCAGGGGATGTAGGTGATCTGCAAAGCGCTGCTGTTGTTTTCCTTAACAGGGATTCCCAGGATGTACATACGTACTGAACTTAGTCAGTGCTCTATGTAATTGAATGTAATTTTTTTAGTTACTTCACTGATCATGCACTCTCTTTGTAGTGTCTTACTATATGCATACCACATTTAAAGACATTTATGATGTTTTCTGCTTGCTACTGTTCACATATCATCTTATAAGAAAATATTACCTCTGATCTTTCCAGAATGTAGGTCTAAAGGTGTCAGGTCTAATCTTACATTCATTAAGTCCAAGAGCACAAATTTGTTCTGTATTTCCCTTCTTTATAAAATGTAATATTAAATTACAAGATTTCATATAATACTTGGTCCCTTTTTGGAATATGTACATGGATTTTATTATCATGCAGTAACAGCTACATAAATAAAGTAAAATGATAGCTATTTGCCTGGGTGGAGTTAAAAACATAATTTTGCATATTTAGATTTGACTACTTATTATCTGTTTATGCAAAGATACAACATGACAATGCCTTATTTTACACATTTACAATGCCTAATTTCTTATGACTTGACAGCAGAAACAAACTTTACCACAACAGTGACATATTATTACGTTGATGTTGATATGACAAAATTATTAGCTAATCCTGCATCCAGGTGAAGTGGAACACGATTAGCATTTAATAGGAACAGAGTTTGTACTCTTCTAAATAATGTAAGTTCAATATTCATCTTCATTTAGCTCTACAGTGTGAACAATTAATGCAAATTGTACAGATCAGGAATCAATACACACTTTATGTCTAATGACTTCAGTGGCCATGCTCACTGAATACTGCTGTTCTAAAGATAAAATTGGACTCTATTAAAGATTAACTTCAACAAGATAGAGATAAATGTTGACATAAAATGGCTTTTAATTCTAAAGGTTGTTTTGTTGTTGGAAAAATAATGTTTATTGTTGATTTGTGTTCTACAGTGGTGTCATATAGACTGTATTTGGATACATCACTGGTCAACCTGGTCTGAATTCAAATAATTCTAATTAAATGTGAAATAACAACATCTTTAACAAATGATCAGATAATTTGATGGTGCTACAGTATATTTGCTAAATCACCAAGGCTTTTAAGCATGTGTATAATTTAGAAATTAATATTTCATAAATTCAATTCTATTCTGCTGTATTCTGTGTGGCCCACCCCTGTCTACTTTGCTTTCACCATTGTCTTGATGTTACAGGGACTCAGTCATTAATCGTAAATCTTTCCAAGCTAAATCAGTTCAGCCACTAGATGGAGGTCAACCCTGTATGAAATATGTCCCTTTATGTTATGTATTGCTTGTGTGTGTGCTCAGTGTTGTTTGTCTCATCGTGCACAAGATCATTTTCCTGAGTAGTCAATGCAAACTTTTCATTTAATGAATTGACACAGAGCAGGATGCTGTTGCAAGATGTCACGGGGTTATATGCGTCAAAAGACATGTCAACAATTTTCCATTCGATATGAAAACATTCCTAATCTCACTGATGTTTATATGCGTTAGTCTGAGTCTGCCTCTTGCCAGTCAATGCATTTGCACTCACCTTGTGTGCAGCTGCTGCAGATAATGAGGCATCAGTGGAAAACATGGAGGCGAAGCTGAAGGATAAGTGACTCTTCTATGCTCTGTGACAATTGGTAAGAAGGCCATGTGTTGCACAAGCGTACACATACCCCATTAAATACTGCACTATTCTTGCTCACCCAGACCCAAGCGGACAGGAGGATTAGGATTCGGCTTAATGAGGATAAAAATAACAAGATTAATGACTGGAGGAAACATGAAAGCTTGAGGTATATGCTGCTTTTCTGTGGGTAATGGAGACTGTCTACAAACTGCTATAAAACCTTTTCTGTAATATTTATACCACATTACTGCGTAAAACCACTTAATGCATTAATTTCTTGTGTATTACAAAGCATAATTATAATAAGTTTATACAGCCCCACTGGAAACTGTGTGGTGAAAGAGGTATAATTTACATTTGTGTTTCTATAGTAATGGTAGATTACCACCAAAACAAAAAAAAAAAAATGAAATGGTGCCTATTGTAGTAGTCCAATCCTATTCAACAATCAAGATCCAGCGTGACTTATGGTGCCAGAGTACCAGAGAGTGCCTCTCACCCGCTGACAGAGCATGATGAGGTAGGAAATGAGAGGCCAGTCCTGCTGTGGTGCTGCATATCTTAACTCCCCAGTGTACATCAAAGGGTGCTAAAGGTGCACCCTCATTCCAGACTCATCGAATTGATCACATGACTATTTCCTGTACTCTTTTCCAATCACAATTTAATGTTCACTTGTCTGAACATAAGAATGTTTACCAAAACAAGGGGAAAAAAATCTATTATTATTTTAAGATTTTGTGTTTCAACCAATTGTATTAATTTAGCAATGTTTCAAGCCCTGTGGCTGAATGTGATGAAACCTACTATATTTGAACAGTTAAACTCATGCGGTTTTCATGCTATTAAACTGCTATTATTATGCTAGTAGGCTTAATTAATGTTACTGACTGTTACAATGCAGGAAAATCATTTAGAACATCATTGTATTTGAAGTTACTATTAATATGTTTTTGATTACAACCCCAGTTGCAAACATGTTGGGATGCTGTATAAAACCTACTAAAAAACACAATGTAATGATTTTCAGATCTTATATACCCATTTTATATTCACAATAGAACATAGAAAACATATTAAATGTTTGAACTGAAATGTAGCATTTTAAAAACTTTAGGTAATTTTGAAATTGATGGCAGCAACAAAAAAGTTGGCACAGGGTTTACCACAGTGTCACATTCCCTCTACTTTTAACTGCAGTCTGTAAATGTCTGGGAGCCGAGGAGACCAGTCCTGGGTCTTCTTTGTTGTATTTTGCATTTCAGGATGCACCAAATGTTTTCAGTTGGAGAAAGTTCCAGACTGCAGTCAGCTCAGTTCAGCACCAGGACTCTTGAAGCCATGCTGTTGTCATAGATGCAGTATGTGGTTTAGCATGTCTGTGCACAATGTTAATCCTGAATTTGCATGTATAAACTCACATCCAAGCACACCAAGCACTGGTTCCAGCTGGACTGTGCCCATGGTTTCCAAACAAAATGTCAGATTTTAATTTCTCTGACCACAGAACAGTTTTCCACTTTGCCACAGACTATTTTAAATTAAGTTTGGCCCAAAGAAGATGGCAGCTTTTCTGGATCATGTTCATATATGGGTTCTTCCATTTTGGCTTTAACTTCTATTTTTGGATGGTACAGAGAACTGTGTTCACAGACAGTGATTTTTGGAAGTATTCCTAAGTCAATGCAGTGATGTCCATCACAGAATCATGTCTGTTTTTAATGCAGTGCCATCTGAGAACCTGAAGATCACAGGCATCCAGCATTGGATTTCAGCCTTGTCCCTTGTGCAAAGAGATTTGCTCCAGATTCTCAGGATCTTTTGATGATATTATGCACTGTAGATCATGATATATTCAGACACAGTGACAGTCAGCCTGCTGGACCATGACAATGACAAATCATCAACAGTCCTGTGCTAGATGAATTTTTAAAATGGTGCTCTGAATCCTTCCTTGAGTTAGATGTAACACAAAATAAGGACATGTGTCAAGGTGTAATACTGCAGGTTTCGTCAGCACTGTAATGGCCAGACTGTAGAAACTGTTGAGTCTTTTAAATACTATACTTGGGCACCACAACTACCAGCAAACTTAATGTATAACTTAATGTATTTAATCAAAATGCAAACAAACTGTGCGAAAAATTAACATCTATTCAGTCTACAAAAGCTGGCCCAGTTTCAGGTTGACATAACTTTAATAACATTGTTATACAGAGCTTTAATTTAAATGTATCCTTACATTTTCTTGTATCTGTTATTTTGGTTCTGTCAGTATTACAAAAAAAGTTCATTAAATGGGATGGTTAAAGTTAGCAGGAAAATAATTGGAACTCTATTAGGCAGCCTGTCTGACCTCCATAAGAAGCAGCTGCTGAACAAAGTACAGCCCGTTCTGTCTGATAGTTCCCATCCCCTGTGGTCAGAGCTTCATGTGCTGCCTTCTGGTTCTCTCTTTAGGCAGCCACGAGCCATAACCATCACATACAAACACTCAAACTCTCAGACAGAATATGATGTTGAAGTTGTTCTACTGTGAATACAATTTTTTTAATGTAGATTTTACACATTGTCCTAATTTTGGTTTCTTCTGACATATAATTGAGGCTCAGTTTGGTTTATTTCATAGCAGCAGAATTTATGCTTCCACTGATGGAGCTACATCAGGGTTCAGCTCCTTTAACAATAAGAATTATGATTTTAAATGTCATTATGAGAGCGGAGATGCATTCCCGCAATGTGGTCCAACTGGGTCAAGACGAATTGTGTTGTTATTGTCTGCAGAAAAAGCACAGCAATAACAATGGGCACTGAGATGGACAGAAGACTACTGTGCATATGACTGTGATCATCTATGCTCCTAATCTCTGAAAAAGAAAAAAAGAGACGTATTCACAGAATGTGCCACAATTAGCATGATTCCTTAAGCATTAAGATATCTCAAACAATCATATTTTGATGTGCCATATTTTGCTTTTTTACATATATACATTTGTGTAGTCCATGTTATATATAGTGAGAGGCAGCAGTGGATTTGGAAATTGTGGGGCCCAAACGCATGCATGGGGGCCCGCTGCATCTGTTCCTCTCCAGCTTTTTCAATATGTATTTATCTAAGAAAGCCAGGACCTGGTTATCTTTCCTTATTTGTATGTAATAGCTACTGCTTGTAAATCTGCATCCCCTTTGATTTCTAAGAAACTCTAAACTGGTCCTCACATTATTGAGCAGCACTCTGTCTGTCACCTCTAACACTATTGACACTATTACTAGCAAAAGCATTGGCTTCTTGTTGCTCTTTAACAACATTAATATTATCGTTGTCAGTTCCCGCTGGCACCACAAAAAGAGGTTGTTACATACATTTTTATTCTTTCTTTTTCCTTTTATCAAAACCACTTTGGTACTGTGCCCTATGTGAGACGCTAAATATGCTAAAGATGAATGGGAATGAAGTGTGCATGGGCTGTGGAGTATGACTGCTATT
This sequence comes from Helostoma temminkii, assembly GCA_900302695.1. Classification (NCBI taxonomy): domain Eukaryota; kingdom Metazoa; phylum Chordata; class Actinopteri; order Anabantiformes; family Helostomatidae; genus Helostoma; species Helostoma temminkii. Next base: position 71,021 of record OMLM01020448.1, on the reverse strand, counting down.
CAGACGGAATAAGGTTCAGCTAGTAAATAAATGCCAACTATGAATGTAACAAAACCTTCAACCATGCAATTCTCCAGAGTTCTCTTGGAGACACTGTTTTTCATTACACTCTCCTAATTTCCTACACTGGCCTAAAGTTCAAGTGTTGTGCAGAGGTCAAGATGACCCACAGAAAGTGTTTTTTGGTTGTGAATGAAAATTAAGTTTATTTACTTCAAATCCACATCCATAACCATAAAACAACAATACATAAAGTTACAGGCCAGCAACTGAATTCAAGCAGTGTTTTTAATATTTTCAGGGCACAACCTGTCCCAGTAAGGGCAGCAGGATTTTTAGTTAGGTTATTACTGAAGGATTGTAATGTTTCACCTGGCAATAGTTCGGTGCACTGAAAGACTGGTGTCACAAGCTGTCAAATCAGAACCCTCTTCTGAGCTGGGCAGATGAGCGCCTTAAAGAGAGGATGGAGACAGAAGCTCAAACAAACCATTTTAGTTTACAGGTCAGAGGAATGTTTAACTTAACTTGCATAAGACACCTACGAGTTGCATGGTTTTTGGAAGAACAAAACTTTCAGATATGAACAATTAATAGTAGTTTTCCTTATTCAGAACCAGGAAAAAAAAGAAAAAAAAAACAAAACAGAAGTGTGCTTGTGCGCCCTTGAAAGTCTCCTTGAATTACTTACAGTAATTATCTGAAAAGATTTTGATCTAACTTCAGAAATAGAATACTGTCATTTTTGTTTGACAGTTTGACAGGCTTGATGTGAAGTTCTAACAGTGTGCTCACTGAAAATGTTGGATTTCAGAATCTTAAACAGTATGTGAATCCCTGATATTAGTTATTTGCATAAAAAAACCTTAATGCTCCAGAAAAAAAGATTCACTTGATAAAGTCTGTGAAGTGTATAATGTAAAACTGTAATGAAAGTATATGCCTATCATGAACAACCATTGTCATAAAAGCACAGGGATCGATATTGATATCTATTTCATACTTGTATTGGCACTGTACAATATATTGGTCCAACAACTCTTCAATAAGTGTATTAGGGTATATTAAAGTGAGTAATTTAAAGGCTGATGACGCCCACAGGTTTTATGCCACAGTCAAGAAACTCCAATTTCAGTGATGACTTATTATGAGTACAGATCCTCAGTAGGGACTAATACTTTCTGGTACAGTGTTCTTTGTGCAGTGCTTTTGTTTCACTCTTTATTGCAGAGCTACACTACTCTAAATTTGTATAATTACAAATCAGTAAGTAGTATTCCATTGTTCGTGTTTATGATATTTCCATTTTTATGTATTTAAATCACTGAAATCATTACCGATTTACCACCCAGTTCTCTTCCTTGCTGAGCTGGCACTGCAGGCTTTTTCCCCACAGGTCTATGGCTGTGCAAAGAACTGTAAACACTAGCATGCAGATATTACATTTACAGCCTTAAGCTCTCTGCTAGTAGGTAGGCTATATTGTTCTGTCCACTATATTGGTTTAACCTGTGTTATTTATATTTGTTAGAATCTATTTCTGGTGGATATGCTGAAGTAAAGAGAGACCCATAAATAGATGATAATTTTGTGTCATTGTGTCATGTCATTGCTGTTGTCCTATATCATTATGCCCTGCTTCTTCTATGTTTACTCACACACCAACCGGTCAAGGCAGATGGCCGCCCACCTTGAGCCAGGTTCTGCTGGGGGTTTCTTCCTCCCTTTAAAGAAGGAAGGGAGTTTTTCCTCTCCACAGTCGCTTAAATGCTTGCTCAAGGGGGACTTGATTGGTTTCTATATTAATTGGTCAAGTGTTATTGTGCTATAGTTCCTCCCTGTCCTACGCTATTTATTTATTTTTTTCTTGTGATCATTCTGTTATTATTGTCTTTCTCTCTTGTTAAGCACTTTGTAACGAATGTTTTGAAAAGTGCTCTATGAATAAAGCTTATTATTATTATTATTATTATTTATTTTCTTTTATCTCTCGGCTGTTTGTTTCCCATGTGCTTTGTACGTGTATGTGTGGTTTATGCTCTGCAACAAGAAAAAAAGGTGTTAAAACATGAACAAAGGAAGTAGATATTAACACCAGGACCAAAATTATGAACAGAAATAATGTAAGATTTACTTAGAATTAATAAAAATTCACTTACATGGATGCACACAACAGATGGCTGAGTTAAAAGACAGAAAAAGGGGAGGATGCCAGTATATATCACCTCTGAGTGAGTGCACCTGTGAGGAGGTTGTTTTTACCAGGTAGGAGTGTTGGATTTATCCCTCAGCTGTTTGGAAATGGTCAGGTGACTTGTTGGTGGGGCCCTCTGACAGTATTGTTAGCATACTAACTGCTACTTAACAGAGGCTAAATACAAAGTAATTGCCACTCCCATGTAAAATCATTAAAAACTGTTATTAACCAGACTTTTTTTTAGTTCAATTTTCCCTGCCACGCCCAAATGTGATTACTGCCAAAAGTGTTGAATCAAGAAATCAGTTAAATAGAAGCTGTCTGGCAAAGTCAAAGTTCCCAAAAAGCAACACATCATACCGCAATCTAAAAAATTCAAGAACAAATGAGAAACAAAATAACTGACATGTAGGTGAAAGCCACTGCTGTACAAAAGGAACATAAAGGCTTATCCCACATTTACCAAAATACTGTATATCTTAATCATCACCAAGACTTTTGGACAAATATTCTGTAAACTGATGAGACAAGAGTTGAATTTTCTGGAAGGTGTGCATCAACTTACATCTGGCATAAAACTAACACAGCATTTCATAGAAAGAACATTACATAAACGGTCAAACATGGTGGTGGTAGCATTATGGTCTGGGGCTGTTTTCAGCTCCAAACCCTGGATGACTTGCCATAATTGATGGAATCGTGAATTCTGCCCACTACCAAAAAAGCCTGAAAGAGAATGTCTGGCCAAGTTGGGTTATACAGCAGGACAATAATTCATAACCAGCAAGTCCACCTCTGAACGGCTCAAATAAAACAAAATTAGGTTTTGGAGTTGCCTATTAAAAGTCCAGACTTGAATCTGGTTGAGATGCTGACCTTAAACAGGCCGTTCATGCTTAAAAAATCTCCATTGTGGCTTAATTAAAACAATTCTGCAAAGAAAAGTGGGCCAGAAGTCCTCCACAGTGATGTGAAAGACTCATAGCCATTATTGCAAATGCTAGATTAATAGGTTTATGGGGCAATTACTTTTTCATACAGGGCGAGGCAGGTTTGGGCATCATCTTTCCCTTAAACATCATTTATAAACAGCATTTTGTATTTACGTTGGTTATCCTTGTGTAATATTACATTTTGTTTGATAATCTGAATCATCAAAGTGTGACAAATATGCAAAAAAAAAAAAAAATTTAAAAAACAGCTATGCGGCAAATACTTGTAACACTGTAAGTGGAACACCTGTACGAAGGAATTGGTGTGGAAAACACTATGGCATTTTATAATTCCATCTGCAATTGTTGTCCTGTCAGTACTTTATATTTAGTTTTAATACTAATACATATTGAATGATTATATGGTAAAAAACGACTCCACTTGGTCATATAAAATGATGAATTCAGTAAACTCAGAAATGTGCATAATCTATCAAAGAGGTTACAATTTTTTCTTCAAAAACATTTACAAGATAAGATGAGGTGAAGTGTTTTCCCTGCCAATAGCAGTACTGTATACCATATAGCACATTACTAATTGTACACACCTAATGTCAGAGCAATTAATATTCTTGTTAGCTTCTTAACATATGGATTATGCTTGTATCTATGGCCCATTTGAGTTGGTGGGCAGTATTAGCATTAGTGGAGAAGAAAAAGACAGCATCACTATTCATTGTTCAATGGCTCAATAGTTAACAGTGATCAGAAGCACTGCCAAGGTCTGCCCATACAGCGGTTCACATTTCATCATTTGACATTCACCCACTGAGGGATGATGTGAAGGAAGCAGCCACTGTGACGGTGAGGGATCAAGGACACGTCCTGGTGCTGGAGGATCTTTTACATCAGTGTCATAAAGACAAACACCTACTAAATGCAATTCTTTACTAACAAATCCCAGCGTCATGTCAGATAAAGTACCCCTTCATCACCACAACCTCTTATGTTCAGTAGCCTATTTCTTAAATAGATGGTAGATGCTTTTAACACACTATTAATTACATAAAAACTAGTAATGTTTTGATTAGTTTGGTCCTGACTTGACATTTCAACCATACCTTACCATACCATACCACTTAAAGATACAGTATAACACAAATGTTTGTAAGAAATAGATAACATTACTGTGTGCATCACATAAGTAATGCAGGAGTAGTATCGTCATTTGACCACTATACCTAATTGCTTCAGCCCCCAACTCTAATCCTGGGGGTGATACATCTAATTGTGAGGGTTTTTGAAGGGAACATATTTGCAACCGGATTACATTTACTATTAAATATTGACAATTAACTTAAACAACATGTCACAAATTACAGTAAAATGTTCCCAGGGAAATTTCCATCCAAAAAATCAGATCCTGGAGTTTGCCAGACTACAGCTTTTTATGGCATTCATTCCCAGAGGCATATGTTTTTGAAATTTCTGTCTGAACGCTGGTCTGTCTGTCCCACTTAATTACCAAATTAGATTTTGTTGGTCAAACATTAAGATTATTGGGACTTCATGTTTATCCCTTTGTCGTTGATCCCTAATGTAAGAAACGCCTTACTCATTAATAGTATCAATTATATAGATCGATAATTATCTACTCTATGTCAATCAATATGCTAATAGACGCCAACCTTCACAGCTGAAAGTTGGCACACATATACGACATTTTATGGGGAGAGTCTTGGGCTGGGTCTCATTGCTGCCCAACCTACAGCCAAAACTTTACATAAAACAAAAGTTGTAGATCATCACATATGCCTTTGATTTACCTTCTTTTCATAGTTTGAGCTTCAGAAGTTTTATTAATTTCAGAATACAGGAAATGACACAATTTTATTAAACCTTTTTTTTTTATCTTAAAAACTACTTTTGTTTGAAACTGCTAGTGAAGTCCTTGGCAAGACTGGGTAATTTGTCTAGTTCAAGATAAAAAGATTTAGATGTTTTGCACTTACTTCCAACCACTCTCCCACTCTTCCATTATGGTGATTGTAGTGTTGTGCAGTACTCATGTCCATTAGCAGACAAAGCACAGCGGAAGAAGATGAAATAGCTCTATAGATATGAAGCAAAAAATTGAAGTTCAGTATGATTCATTGACGTTATTTTTCACAAGACTCCACAAGTCCTGTAGCTTTTTTAAAAAAGAAAATACCTGTTGTCTATTTGATGGACTTGTTGTTGATTTAAAAGATATACACTGCTAAAAAAAGGGAACACTTAAAAAACACATCCTAGATCTCGATGAATGAAATCTTCCACTTGAAATTTTTCTTTATTACATACAGTAGTAGAATGTATTGAGAACAAAATAACATAAGTATGATCAATGGAAATCAAAATCATTATCCCATGGAGGTCTGGATTCAGAATCATACTCAAAATAAAAGTGGAAAAGTCAGATCACAGACGATCCAACTTCTGTGAAAATTCCTCAAAACAATTCAGAATGAGGCTCAGAAGTGTGTGTGGCCTCCACATGCCTGTATGCACTTCCTACAACGTCTGGGCATGCTCCTGATGAGAAGATGGCTGTTCTCCTGAGGGATCTCCTCTCAGACCTGGATCAGGGCATCAGTCAACTCCTGGACAGTCTGTGTTGAACTTGGCGTCGGTGGATGGAATGAGACATGATGTTCCATATGTGCTCGTTGGATTCAGGTCTAGGGAACAGGCAGGCCAGTTCATAGCATCAATGCCTTCATCATGCAGGAACTGCTGACACACTCCAACCACATGAGGCCCAGCATTGTCATGAATCAGAAGGAACCCAGGGTCCACTGCACCACATATTGTCTTACAATGGGTCTGAGGATCTCATCCCTGTACCTAATGGTAGTCAGGGCACGTTTGGCTAGCACACAGAGGTCTGTGCAGGCCCGTCTCCTGGTATCTCCTCCATGCTCTTGACACTGTGCTGGGGGACACAGCATACTTTCTTGCCACAGTGCACATTGATGTGCCATTCTGGATAAGCTGCACTACCTGAGCAACTTCTGTGGGTTGCAGACACTGCCTCATGCTACCTCTAGTGGTGAAGGCACTGGCAAAATGCAAAAGTGACCAAAAATCAGCCAGAAAGGATGAGGACAGGGAAATGGTCTGTAGCCACCACCTGCAGAACCATTCCTTTATAAGGGTTGTCTTGCTAATTGCCTCTAATTTCCACCTGTTGTCTGCACCATTTGCACAACAGCAGGTGAAATTGATTTACAATCAGTGTTGCTTCCTAACTAGACAGGTTGATATCCCAGAAGTGTAATGGACCTGGACTTACATTGGAATGATTATGTGTTCCCTTTATTTTTTTGAGCAGCGTATTTTGGACCTGGACTGATTTTGCAGATGTCAGTCATGAATGTTGGAGAAATCACTTGCTGCTCATTGCACATCGTAAAATTCCACATTCAAGCAATACTTTGTATTGAGAGTTTTAATCAAACAGAACCTTGAAAAGCGATTCTTAATAAGGAACCTGAATCAACACACACAAGTATTGATTGAAGTTTCTGCTGCTACACTTTTCTGTGCAGGGACACACAGCAATTGCATCAGATGCCTGCTTTGACATATGCTCTGAATTAATAACAAATATGAAAAGATTCACCAACCTTCCAGTGCCTAACATAATTTCAATACCATTCAAAATGGCACAACAGCCTCATTAATCCAAAACAAAAATGGAAGTGACATTGAGCATTAGCAAGAAAAGTCATTGTAGTGGCTGGCTAGAAATGCATCAATAATTCAGTCCCAGATATCTCATATTTGGCCTCATATAAAAATTCATTCCCTTGTGTTGAACCAAGTTTGAAGAGAAATGAGAACAGACAAGAAAGGAGTTGGAAAAGGAAAAAAAAGAGCAGCATCAGTATGAGAAACAGGAGCATGCACTCTTCTCTGCTGCATTTTCACTCCACAATGTTGATTGATGGGATCATGGGCAACCTTTGGGCAAAAGAAGGCAAACGGATACCTGATATGTAAAACATTCCAGCAATAAAGTTTGTGCTATGATGCTGATTTTGTATTACATTTACTTTGCTCTTTCTTTTTAATGAACATAATTCAAATTTTAATGTTGACGCTGCCCTTGACCGCCCTTGAATGGTTTTAATACCTAAAACCAGTGAAAAAACAGTGATCTCCCCCACAAGCATATAAAGTATATTCAGATTTTAAAAACAGCTCTAAAATGTGCTTCCCAGAATATAAAATATTTAGCTACAGACTTGTGAATCAGAAATACCTGAACAATCCACTTTAACGTATCCCATATATAATGACCTGCATAGTCTTACAAAGTGCTAGTGCATTTTGAAAAAGGTAAAACATGTGCTGTGCCTCCTAGTGCGATGCTTTTAGCAGCAGCAGTACACTGAAAACTTGATTTCCACATTACTGCTATCATTATCATTATTTTTGCATAATTTACGGTTGCTAAATCAATTATGGAAGTCTCTAATCAACAGCACACACCTGCAGGTGCACTGTTGGGGAGCTTTGCAAATAATTTGTTGTAGAAGGTGCACACTGCGTCAAGAACGAACAGTGTATTACACTGAGCATGCAACAGAGGGGTTAGACAAAATAACTAACCAAAATTGTTATTTAGCTGTTAATATTAATAAAAACTAAATATTCTGAGCTGTGCCATGTTGTGATTTTCTGCAGGTATGTTATAGATGTAATATCAGTTTATTTTAACAGTGGCTTCAGAAGGTATTGAGACACCGTCACTTTTTGCACAATAATTGTGTCACAGATTTTCATTTAAATGGGTAATTTGCCCCTTCATTCACTCAGTAATCTATAATGAGG
>OMLM01020448.1:31342-48777 GCA_900302695.1 Helostoma temminkii | reverse complement strand
CCCCCCCAGCTTTTACACAACACATAACTGCAACCTACCGTGCACGGACTTGATCTTGGCAGCAGTCTCCACACTTGCTCGGACGACTTGACAGACAGAAGAAATATTAAATAAAGACGAATCCCACTTCAAATCAGTGCAGATAGATGAGGCATCATCGTTTCCCTCTATGCGCTCCGTTCGCTTTTCCCTCTCGCTCCCGACTGGGCATCGGTTTAGAGTCCACACAGGCTGAGCTGGACGCTGAGAGTCGGAGGAAACTGCTCACATCTGCCAGCGCTGATGATGCTGGATTTAGACTCTTCTCTCCCCCTGATATTGTTATGCTTTGAACGGCTTTTCTTTTTTCTGGCTCTTTGCCGTAACGTCGGATGTTATCTTCCAATAGTGACCCACTCCTCTAATTATCCCTGCTTGAACTGACTCCCTCCCCCTTCTCTCGCTCTCTCGCTCTCTTCTCTCTCTCTCTCCCTCTCTTTCTCTCTCTCTCGCTCTCTCTCTCTCTCCCTCTCCCTCTCTTTCTTGCAAACAGACACAAAGAGAGGTCGATTCACTCTCGCTCATTTATTTTCAAATCCTAAATTAGGCGCTCTATTCGCTCCCTTTGCTACCGGAAACTTTAAATGTAATTCCCGCAGCTGAAGGAAACTGAATAATAACCAGCGTCACTTTATTGTGAAACACATTCGCAGAGAAGCAGTGATTTCAGAACCTTGGACAGCGGCCTTGTCTTTTATTGTGAAAGGCGTTTAAGATTTGATCGTCCACGCTGGGGCACTAGCAGATAGACGCATATTTCACACATTTCCTGCAAATAAAACGACAGAAATAAGTGTGGAAACTTGCACACTGGCGAGCTGAGAAAGTGCCATTTCTGTCTGGCCAAGGGCAAGTGAATTCAAGCTGAACCGTGGCCCTTCAATATCCTGCAAAACCATATTGCTCAGTCATAGCAGGAGGCTACAGTTCATTACTGGTTGTGAGCGAGAAGATGAATTTGAGCCGTTTTCCCATTTTCCAGCACCTTTAGGGCCCCGTTGCTGATTGTAACATCGAAATGCTTTGTTGAATAGAGAGTTTGGTTGGGGCTAAGTTTGCCAAGAACAGACTGTGGTTCCTAATATCTTATGTCTTACATCTTATATCCTCTGTCTTCATTTCTTACCAACAACATCCACCTTCTTCATTTGTATGTCATAATTAGTGTAGCAGAACTTAACTGGATTTCAATTGTTAATCTACAACTTTTTATTTTATCTCACAATTAGCTTACAGTTTTACTTTGTTTATTAACAAACATACAACCTAAACTGTGCCATTTCTAAACTACTCTGCTTTACATATCCATCGTTTTAGCTATAGCTAACTGTTTGCACTGTATATTTGTTGGATTTCTTACTTAGCTAAACTACAACCTAAGCTATTTAATTCATTATCTGATGCTTTCGGCTAACAAATTAAACATTATCCATTACTTTCAGGATAAACTGTGAAGCATTCAAAGTCTTTTAAGCTTTTCGGTTGGTGCAGTGTAGCTGACACTGTAGGCGGCAAATGCAGTTTCAGGAACCAAACAACTGCCATAGTGGCAGGGGGACCGATCATTACCACCCCCACTCTCCTGCCGCTGTAGATCCACCTCTGCTAATATTATTCTTAACAGCAAAATGTAGCTAGTGTTACATTGGATTCAACACAAGGATATTTTGTCAAATTAAAACATTATATCTATTTTTATTATATTTATTGAAAAACTTTTGTGTAATCTTAACAAGCATCCTCTGAGGTACCTGCAGAAGTACCACTAGTCAAAACCTTAGTATTCTGAGACACGCACCGCAGTACACATCCCCTTTTATGATGATCTTGATCTCTCACTAATCACTCGTCACATTAGTTAAAACCGCGCTGACCCACATTTAACATTGCTTGATTAAGTGCTGCATACGTGTGTGTATGTATGTACGTGTGCTGTGGCACATTGACGCCTAGCTACATTTGAAAAGGTTCCCATGCTTGAGCAGGTACATTAGTTTGTGTCTAATTGCGTATCTTTGTGATGCTGAGTGAGCTGCAGTGTAAGTGTGTATATGTGTGTGTTTGAGCTAGGATTTTAATGATCTCCTCCTACCCCCTCTGGGCCAGCACGAGCCCATTTCGACCCACATCAGGATAATTAACATCACACTCAAACGTCTGTAAGAGCAGAGGGCTCCTTTTGCAATCTTACCTCTCACACTGGTACGCTTAACTCTTCTGTTTTTGGCACACAGGAGAAGCAACAAATGTTAAATTACAACGCACAGGCTATTTGTATGCATGCAAAGTGCCATCCACATTTTGTTTGCTCATAAATTGGTCCATAAACTTTGCTAACAAGTTGTGTTTTCCAGCCATAAAAACCAAAAGCACCTTATTAAACAGCATTAGAGTGAGGCCGTTGAGCCTCTAATAATATAGCTGCCAGTTTGAATCCCCAGCTCTGCAGGGAAGTCAGTTGTCTACACTCACTTAGTACACTGTCTAACTGTCCAAGAGCACTTGAACTAGTCACAGTTCTATTATGCCAACCTTAGATGGCTGTGGCTGTCTGGGTGACTTTCAGGTGTGTAGGTGTCTGTGAGTGTGTGTTTGAGTAAAAAAACTCTTCATCCCTTTGTAGCTACTCTCGCAGGGATTGACTGTAATTAGGAATGTTCCTCTTCTGAACTTGCCTTGTAAGTGAAAATACCTCTATAATCAAAGAGAGAACACACTGGATGTATTTGTTATATGGAGGCGTGTGTCTTCGTTCCTGTTCAGTTTTTTTTTAATGGCCTTGAAGTAGAAAACTACCAAAAATTTTCTTAAATCACAGCATGTGAAAAAAACAAACTTGAATTAAGACACAGGAGCGAAGAGAAAACATAAGCACCTTGTCATGGTAAGAAATATAATTGTGAGTGAATCATCCATCTCTGTGTTACTAAAATTGACTGGTTTGAGCAATTTTCAAAATGGCAGGTGAAGATAAACTCCGATGGCTTGATTCACAGTTAGACTGACAGATGGAGATAAACCAAATCACCAAGAGGGCAGTTTAATTTTCATTTACATATTTCACGGCACAAAATAAATGTGAGCAATTTCTATGTAAATGTGACAAAGTAAAAATAACAAAACAGGTGAGGAAATCACCTTTTTGTTTGTGATGTGGGCTACTTTCACAATCAATAACATGCACAGACAGATTCATGGGGAGATAAGTATAATTTAAAGCAAATCCACACACACACACACACACACACACACACACATACACACACACACACACACCATGTAATAAGATGATCTCCCAGTGAAAAGCATGCAGGACATGAAAGCTTTGCAAATGGCCAACAAAACAACAGCTGTAATGCGACAGGCAGACATTTGTTCCACTAATCACTGAGAGGATTGTCCAATCGAGCTGAATGGAGGCTTATGATATTCTGCCTTGCTACAGTGATTCTGCATCACATACAGTACAGAACGTGCACAGATGCTGTAGATGAGTCTGCTGTCCATCACCCCTTGCTTTGGCCCTCACACCTTGACAGCTGTTAGTGAGTTTGACATGTGCGATTATAGCATGAAGGGATTAAACTGATCTGTGGAGAAAAGTCCTGTTCCCAGCACGACATCTAGTAAACAAGAACACAGACTTACAATAAGGGTTAAGTTTAAATGTAGGGCAGTTTCAAAATATATTACGATAAAGGTACAAATCAGGTCACTGACATCTCCACAATGTGTCATAAATCTGTAAACGCTCTGAGTCTGTCTGTTCTGTCTGGAACAACTGGTTTTGAACTGCACTCCCCATCTCCTCCTGTTTGCTGATGTACCTCTGGCCTCACCTGGGATTATGTGAGGTGTGTGTCCGTCTACAGAATCAAACTTGTATAGCACCGAAAACACAATGTATGGATCTAGTATTGAACTTCATTGGTTTGATTTAGATACAACCTCTAGTCAAGCTTAGACAATTATGCTGCAAAACTAGTGAAAACTTCTGCTTCCACAAACTGATGCCACTCAGACATGCGCGCACACACACACACACACATACACACACACACACACATACAGGTCAAAACATGACGGACAACTTTAAGATGGTAACACTTAAGGCTTCAAACTTTGAGGTAGAATCAGTCCAACTTTGAGCTTCAGTCTTGAAATGAATCCAGCAGAATCATCCAGCCCACCTAGGCCAGAAGGTTCTCATTGATCTAGTAAATGGATAGCTGTGTTTGTCTGCCTCTGTGAGGACCTGTCCAAAAAAAACAAAAACAAAAAACGAATAAATCCACTGTTCCTTCAGATTCTGAGAGGATAGGAATGAACTTTCTGTGTTCATCCATCATTAACACTGTCCACTGTATGCTTTCTGCTGTTTGTAGAGAGACACTGGAAGACAAACACTCACGGACACTGAGCGCTCTGCAAAGGCTGTGGTGGATGGTGATTGGCCAGAGCCGTCTGTGATACACCTCTTTTATATGTCGGTGAAGGGTCATATCTCGACAGGACCATTCTGGGGCCTGGATTCTACCAAACAGAATAATGTAAAACAATTTTCCACTGCAACCCCATCTGGTGTATGTGTAGATACACTCAAGAGCCATATAAATATATGAAAATGACTAAAAAGTGGATTTTTACCTAATAGGGAAGGGGACCTTTAAGTCACATTTAACTAATGCATGACTCATTCGATGCATAAATTAATCAAAGATGTATCATAAATTCCTTTTGCTCTCCATTAACAAATGATAAAGTTACAATGAAGTCACTCATTTTATGTGACTAGTTCATAGTTTATAGATAAATTAAGCAATGCTAATTCACTATTACATCATGCTATTAATTGATATTCCACCAAATTGTTGTTTTACAAACAAAAAACTTAATTTAAGACAAAACTTAATTTGAGACAAGCAGGTAAGAAATAAGTGTTTGTACTGTTAGTAAACAAAACACCTAAAACAGATTTACCACCTAATATAGGCTCATAGTCAAGATGGATCATCATGGAGACATTTATCAGCCTTAAGTTCAATAAATGAAAAAGTAACCAATAATACAAAATAATGGTGATAATGGCAATTACAATAATTGTATCATCCAGAAATAAAATAAGTATGTAGGCACACATATAACGTTATGACCTTTGATCCATTCTGATTAAGGGTTGCCTCTGTATGTTACAGTCAACATGTATGATCTTGTAAACCTCTGTTTGAAGTTTATTTATTGACTTTTTTCAGTAATGCAACTAATTTAGCAAATCAACAAATTTGTGAAACACTAATTAACTAATGAGTATTAATGATTAAATAATCACATAAAACAAAAGTGACTTTGTTCATTAATTCATGCATTAAATGACCACAAATCATGCATTAGTTACAATAAACATCATACCTACATATATGATTTGTACCCTTATTCCTTAATTATCATTATGGTTTCTAACTATGTGGTTGTGCTATTGTGCCAGTTGTATCTGTGGTGCTCACAGAAAAATAATGTGTTTAAATAATTCAGCAGCAACATGTCTCTCCAGAAACTGTGCCTGTTTAACTGGGATAATTAGCTGACCTCATTGTCAACAGTTTTCAGTGTGACTTCACAAAAATAAATAAATAAAAAATAAGAAAAAAATTAATTAATAAAAAATGAAATGTGAAAACTGTTGACAGCAAGCTGTATGGATTCTTCTGAGAAGGGGGAATGCTCGTAATGATGAGCCAGAGTGTATGTGATGCTCCAGATAATTAGCATCCAATCACTGGACCAGAACAATTTTTTTTTTAACATTTTTAACATACCCTATACTAAATCTATTAAATTCCTACTTTTTACAGTATCTGCACTCAGCAACTCACTACTACACATGCTGTCATATTATATTTAATGGAAAAAGTTATGTTCACCACTTAGTTACTATCTGTGTGTCTGCTGCTTGGTGGTGAGCAGATAGCATTAAGCGGATTTATAGAGCTTTGCTGCGGAAAACTGCAGCCCGCTTGTGCCCAAAGCTGCACTACAAGTGAGATGAGTGTGCAGTTGTGGAGTTGTTGTTGAGTTGTGGAGTTGTTGTTGAGCTAAACAACATGTCAAAGCTCACTTTGAGGCTACATGAAGAGTTGCAGATGTGGGTAAAAGTTCTTGGTACATTCTTCACTCTGAAAGGCCCTTATTCACAATGATATTTAATACATTGTTATTGTAGAAATATGCACTTTGATAAAGATCGTAGCAGGTCAGCAATCTGACTCTCCGGTCTCATGCATGAAAGTTGCTTTTGCTGTAGTGAAACATTGCACCTGAATGATGGCACAAGCCAGAAATCATGAGGGTCATTTAGCATCTTTCACTGTTGTTTTGGTTTCCAGCCTGCAACTGTGTTCTCTGCTCTCATCAGCCATAAAAACGTAGGGACTAATTAGCATTGTAAAGCACTTAACAGCTAATGTGCAGTATCTAGGAGTTGATGATGAAAATAAATGGAACAGAAATGAGAGTGAATCTTGAAATGACAGGTGTCTCTGTGGCTGCTGCATTGAATGGATTTTCTGCTAAATAATGTATCAGATATATTAGATGTGTATAGTGTATCTTTCTTTAGCTTGTGCTGTGAGCACCACAAACAAAATTCTACCAGAAAATGGCAGGGATGGATAATTCTAAAATTGTATTCATGACCAGATTTTCCCAGAAGTGGGTCAGAAAATCTGCTGTGGTGTAATGATCTCATAATAGTGTGTTTGTGCTTATATTTCTCTTTCTTGACATATTAATAAAAAAATATCAGCACACACACAGATAACAAGGTGCTAACAATCAGTGCAGAGGTGCTTCCCCTCTTTTGGTTATCCCCGTTGCATTTTCATTTGTGATTCCTCAGGAAATCCATTACTATTGCAGACGGGTATCGTGCTTCTACACTGCAATCGATACTCTTCCATTAAGGTGATGAACGGTCTGTTTCCCCAACCCTCTGCAGTCAAGACAAATTTTCAGGACCCACTGATCCAAATCAGTCAATGTGGGCATGACAGCACTAAACCCAGGTAATGTGAAGGGTAAAGAAAGTGACTGACCGACGCCATCCAACCAAGTCCTTCATCCCCACATCTCCACATTGCCTTTGTATTTTACACTGCCCTTTACCTTAACAGCAGTCAATTCGAAATGCAGAGTGAAGGAGGAATGCTTATTCCTCAACTGTCCAAGGATTTGTTCTCATAGGTGAATTCATTTGAAACTCAATCCGAACATATAGATGCGGCAAATGAAGTTATTTATATTACTTTTATTTGAAAATAAAAAGATATTTGAATTTACATCCAGTGCAGGAGAACATATATGTATGCTAATATAGTGAAAAATAAATGTGTATGTCTACACAATGAGAGAAATACATCAAGGTATATATATATATAAAGTAACATGTGATTTAGAAACTGTGGAAATTAAAAAATCTTTCCAGGCAACAAAATCACTGACTTTAATTTACACAAAAAATACAAAGTAATGCAGGAACAGGAAAGACAGCAGCATGTTAATTTAATAAAGACCACATTGGAATTTTTCTTCACATTAACAACTGGCAGTTTGTACTACCTTTTGGTAATCTGAAGAGAAATGCAAAGCAATTATTGAGTGACTGACAGGCTTGCAGTCAAACATTTAGCTACAGTACAAGTCAACACAATAAATTCTGCACAACAACAAAAACAAGTTTACATCCCTGTGTAAAATGGAAAGACTGTGGACATCGGTGACAGATCATACTGGCTGAATAAATCATCTGCTAATTAAGTGAAGGGAAAAGTGAAGTGTCACCTAACTCATTGTAAGGATTTATTTATCTGACACTGTGTGTATCTGTACACAGTTTTTGTTATACCTCAGGCAAGATTAAAATACTTATAACTACAATATGTGACTTAAGCTAGCACTAGCAAGAGACACCAGATCAAAAATATGCTTCATATGCTTCAGAACATATTTCTAGTAAAAATATAACTTCATAGCAACTCGCTCAGAATCACAAGTTCCTATAGAATAATGATAACTTTAAATTACTTCTTGTGTCGGTCCATCAGTCCAAAACTAAAAATGTAATTAATTTACAATAATATTAAACATATGGAACAATAAATTGTGTTACTTTTGCTTGATTCAATCAATCATCACGAGTCGCTGATTGAGTTTAAATTCAATATTTCAGTATTAAACAATTTTTACACTACATATTCAAACAATGCAACAGCTGGAGAACCCCTTTAACTCCTTTTGAACTGATACTTGAGTGTGTGATGATAAACCCCCATGGCTCTGCTCTTTTGTACTGTTTTGATGTCTGTGCCTGGCTTGCATCACTTTGGATTGTGCATGTCCAAGTGGAACAAACAGATTGATCAACGATCAGCTGCTAAGAGGATGAAGGATTGTTCAGTGAATTCATTCATCTGAATGACAACAGCCACTCTCAGTCGCTCCCCCGCTGCATTAACGAAAGCATAAAGTTACAGTGTCACATTGCTGGTATGCCATGTATCACAGCTGACAAAAGTGAAGGACCTACAGCTTGCTCTCTGTGACCACTGGGCTCCTGGAAATTGAACCACATTTCAAACAAAATGCAACAGTGGTCTCACAAGCAGGAAAATTGCTTTCTGTCAAAAAAGGGCAACTCCAGTTTAGGACATGTCCTTAAGCCACTCCTGACACAGGCTGTGCCGCTACACTGCAGTATTGTTCTAAGGAAAACATGTACAGCATCCAGTTTTAAATCTGGTGTCTCACTGGTCTATAACTGAGTGCAAAAGTAATTCCTAATCAATTCGTTATGGCAATTGCCTTTGTCACATTTTTCTGTGTTAAGCAGGAGTGATTAACAGACCCACAAACAGCAGACTAACTATGAGGAGAATAAGAAGTGTGGTGTGTGTCATGGTTACAAGCAGAGGTGTGTAGGAACAAGTTACATTTTTATAAGTAACTTTTTAAAAAAAAGTTACCATACTCTTTACTTTTCCTTGAATAGATTTGTGAAAAAGAAACGCTTTTCTTCCTCCTCTAAATTGGGCTACACTCGATTCGTTTTTTTTTTTAAACCATTATGTTAAAGAATATAAGAATAATTTATACATTTAATTTATCTTTGTTTAGTCAAATGTATAATGTTATGTATAGTTTCAATGGAAAATATTTTGCTCTATAATGTTAAAGTAAATGTTTTATACTAACATTTAATTAGCTGACTTTGTAAAGCCCTGTTAATTCCCCTTTGCTTAACCTGCCCAATGCGAACATGCAGTCGAGCTGCAGTTGGTAAAGAAAGACAAAGACCCAGATATTTTTCTCAGATACTGAGGAAAACTAAAGCAAAGCTTTAAACAGATTACACATGCAAACACAAGCTGTTCCACTTAATCAAATACACAGTTCCTAGCTGATGTTATCAGTAAGTACCTTGTTCAGACAACAGTGTCATGTCAGATGGTGTATTTCAGCTTCTTATGATGTTGTTTTTCAAATAATAGACAGTGACATTGCTGTAGATCAGTATCTATATAAATGTGCCTCCTATTTAATTATATTAAAATTTCTCCTCTATCTTGTTGCTCTCAACCATCAGAGGATCCTGATGTCTTTCTTGGGAAACAACAGATCTCCACTCCTGCTATATCACTGACTCTGCCAACCTCAGCCTTGCTGCTGGACTAGTTCCACTCACCACAATGCAGATGGAACTAATCCTCGAGGCTCCAGTGATATTGATGGATACTATTACACACTTCACCTAAATGACCCCAGATGTATTTCAACACTCTTTTTTTTCACTCATTCAGACTGTTAACTGAAGCTTTTCATGTAGTGAACACACACAGTGGTAAGCTGTGTGTTGTGGAGATGTGGCAGGAGACAGAATCTGACTGCAATTAACAATAAAAAAAATTGTTTACCATGTCAGTAAACAGTTTAAATTTAAGTAAAATTATTCTTATGCTTCATCTAGTTTTAAGTATTGTCTTGCTATTGCTAGACCTAGACAAACGAGAAATTGCTTGAAATTTTTGCTCTTAAGGTTCTTGGAGTGGGGGACATGTATTAGTTTTATTTTATTGTTCAATTTTAAATAAGTCATATTTAAAAGGAAACTAAATCATTGACCTTAGCACGGTCACACATATACAAATGTTTTATGTTTAAAGTTTTTGACATGTTTTACACTTTGTTAGGTTTTGAAGTATTTCTTGTTTGCTGTAATACATTCATTCATATTTTTCTATATGCTGCTTCTTTGCACATTCATACTTTGGTCATATTAATACACTCACAACCCATTCACGCCTTGGTTGTGTGCAATTCCTTTTTATTATTATTAATAATACTATTATTATTATTATTATTATTATTATTGTTGTTGTTGTTGTTGTTGTTGTTGTTTTACTATGTTGAATTTCTCAAAGTTCTGGTTTGAATTAATCAGATTAGTTATTCAGATTAACAAATTTAGCCAATTTCACATAGCCAATTATTTAATTATACTGTGGGAAGAAACCGGAGCGCCCAGAGTAAACCCACAAAAGCACATGGAGAATACGCCTCCATACAGCAAATGTTTAAAGGTTTAAATAACTATCTAAATAACAAGGGAACATCTGGCTTTGTTTAGTTCTGTTGATATTCTTCTGTCCATCTTATCTCACTGCATCTTGGCTATATAGTCCCCCAGGTTGCTGTTCTGCTTCTCTGTCATAGAGAGAGATGGGAAACACCCAGGCCAAAGCTCCTGTTGAGGGGCTCCAGTGTGGCCCATACTTTGCAGGTGACCCCAAAGTGCCTAGATCAAGTGAAAGTCTTCCAGGGCTACCGATTGCAATGCTACCGGCCATATGAGACCCACTACACCCATTGAGAAGCTTGGATTTGGCTTATGCAAGCTGGTTGTTTACATCCTAGTTGGGCAGCCAAGGACTTGTGTAAGCACAGCTCCTCACTGTAGAGTTGTCGGTATCTCTCTAGCTCTCTCTGCATGGAGTCTCTTTGGTTAAGGCTGTTTTGCTGGGTGATGTGGACCTTATCCAGCTCAAGGATCTTCTGCTGCAGCTGGGAGAGCAGGTTGGCCTCATTTTTGTCTCTAAGCTGATCCAGTACCTCTCGGGATGCTGCCTGGGACTGCAGGAAAATGTTGACTTCCGCCAGTTTCTGTCTTATCTCCTGATGGACTGTTTACTTCATGTCAGACTGCAGCCTGTCTATTTCTTTTTGAAGTTATGTGTTTCTCTTCCTCTCTTGATCCAGGCAAGTGTCTACAGTCTTCTTGTGTTTGTAATTTTCTTGTCTTTGTTCTTTTCTAATTCCGGCAGCGTGTTCAGTTCTCCTTTCGCCTTTTCAAGTTGCTTATTTCTCTCCTCCAGTTGTTGTACTCTATCTTCACATTCAGCATGCAGCTTGAACATATTGTCACTGAAGTGCTCTTTTGCCTCTGTAACAGCACGTTCCTTTGTAACACCCTTGTTATGGGCAGAACCTATCTGTTGCCATAGCAACATCCCCCTCATTCTGTGCTTGAACTAATTGTTCCTGTGTAGCTTTTTGCCAAGCTCTAGCACAGCTGACCAGCTACCACTTAGACTGCAGAGCCACTTCTAGTTCCTTGACACGTGCAACTGCCTCATCTTTCTCCTACTTGCAAGTCTTTCTCCATCAGCTGCTGTATGAGTTGTCTGACCATAGCCAGCTTCTGGGACGTGCTGTTGGTAGTTTGGGTCAGGGTCTCACTGCTGAGTTTGAGCTCTCTCTCTACCTTTTCTTCAGGACCTTGTTCTCCTCCAAAATATCACTCTCCTTGAGACTGCTGTTGGCTTTTGGCCTTAGGACCAGTTCGTTCATCACTATTGTCATTTGTAGCTCCAACTTCCTGACAGTGAGCTCCATCTCCTGTCTCTTCTGAACCTCTGTAGGACAGCGCTCATCCATTCTTCTCAGTGTGTCTTTGGTGATGTGGTAACTCATGGTAGTATTTTGTTGGTGCTCTTTGTGTTGTTTCAGCTGAAATTTGAGGTTTGCAACTTGAACCTGTAATTCCAACTGGTTGCTCTCCAAGTCACATTTCTGAGTCCTCATTTCTAGAGCCTCCCATTTCTAGATCTGGTTCTCTGAGCCAGATAAATACGTCCCTGAAAACTTTTGTTCACTGGTTGACGACTTACCTTCACTGTCCATTTCATCTAAACTGCTATCATCAAAAACAGACAGAGGTCTTCTATTAAAACAGGTACTGGTCTGAGAGGCACTGCCTTGCTGGGCCATATCCAGCTAGTCCTCTGAGCCAGATGAATCCCTACAATAGGTCAAAAAGAAACAGAATATAATGCAAAGCAGTCAGTAACACAATCAATGTGTGTGAAAGCAATACATTATAAACAAAAAACACAAGTTGATGCTGCAGTTGCCTGAAGCAATAAGTGTCTGCACACGCCTGTGTATCCTGAACACTGCAGCGTGTGTGGATTTCAATCAGCACACGTCGTTCGATTAACAGAAATGAAAGAATTTTGTATGAAACTAATGTAAACTTCCATGGGTGATATTACTGCCTGAACCATTACACTAAAATCCAACATTTTGAAATACTTTATAATTACATTAATGATGAGAGAGAATTCACTGATCGGTTGAACTGTTTTCATTCCCCTGCGCATGGATCCGGTACAAAATGAATCAAACAGTAAATCTGGCAAACTGAACTGATCACTGTTACACTGTATCTGATGCTGCAGGTAGAACTGTCTGGTCTGTGGAAGCTCCTGGAGAACAGTATCTGTTTACAGAACAGATGGAGATTAAGTCACACAGCAGACAGCACTTTCTTCTATTGCTCCTACATTAGGAACACTCGTTTATTAAATGCAAATTAGCATAGACAGTGAGAAATTGTATCATTATGATAAAAACTAATAAAATCTATCTTGGTATTTCAGTGTTATTACTGGCACATAAAATTTGACTTAGAAATGACTGTTGGCTTGTTTCCATTGTCCATGTGATCCTACTGCTTTAAAATTGGTGAAAATTTGTAAGCAGACAAAAAGAGAAAACATATTAACATATGTGCTCTGGCACTGGTGTCTGACTTCAGTCAGTGCAGAGGCTCTGTGTGAACATCAGCCAGCTCCTGGCTGACTGTGGTTCAGCTGCAGGACGGCCCTCTGTGGAAGTGTAACTGTGCTGCAGAGTGGGACAGAGGGTACAAATTAAAATTCATATCAGGATGGATGCAGCAATTATTTTGGTTTGTTTCAAGCTATATATTTTAAAGTGATGTAATTTTTTATCTGTGGTATGGTATGTAAGAAGTGTGAAAGCTGCCCAATCCTGCCCATGGATTATTGTATTTGACTTTAGTACAGAACAACCATGGTGTAATAAACATATTTTCTATGATCCTCCAACATACATATTTTAGTACCTACCACAGAGAGATGCTAGGGTTTCATCCAACCTGGTGCCACACCATGCAACATTATGATCAATGAGCTGTAACATAAAGAACAAAGGAATACCAGACAATTAAAAAAAATAAATGTCACATTAACTGGTTTATCATAATACAAAAAGTCAAGTGTTGTAAAACAACTGGACTGATATTTTACAGAACTGTTTCAAACCTATTTATTTATTATATTAGTATTTAGAGTCAAGGCTGATACAAATCGCTATGATGACAATTCTAAAAGTGATCAGTAACTACATGAGATTGTTTAATATGTGGTTGAGTCACGGTATAAGTAAAGCACTTTATCAATAATATGATGTGATGTAATGTGTATGTTTTCCACATAGTTGTGTGCAATGCAGGCCTAAGAGCTTCAGTATGAATGTACTTGCCGTTATCTTGGTGGAGAACGAACTCAGCTCTTCATCTCGTTGCCCTAAAATACGACTGTGAATGATAATATGGGACAAAATCATCTGTGAGACTACACAGCAAATGGTTAAGAAAACATTTTGAATTACAATGTCAGTATGTTGTGAACTCCTCATGTTTGTGGTCTTATCAGAACTGGTATGATGATGGGGAGTGTATAAGAATGTCTTTATGTTTTTCCTGAAAACATACAGTTACAGTGTGAGAGAAAATGATGAAAATGGTTTGCAAGAGCCATAAAAAGTAAGTAAGATTTTCAGTCAGTACACTGGCATTGGCTTTACTGTATCCAGGAAATTGTACATGCTCACAAAAATGTCACCTTCTCCTGCCTACTCAGCTTTTAAAACCCTCCAGTCCACTGTAGGATAAAGTGGAGTCTGGGTGGTGACAGTAAGGTTTTTATTGTGCTAGTGATAAGATGATTAAATTAAAGTGTTAAAAATAATGTGGGCCTCAAATTGTTTCCTTTAATACTGTCATAAAACACATAGTGTTCAAATCACACTGCTTAAAATCAAAGTGCTCAAGAAAACTATGCTTTACACCATCAACACCCTCATCCACAGAGCTGATGCGGTGGACTTCTGTGGTTAGGATCCTCTGGTCTCTGAGAAAGGGACGTCTTCAGATTCTGTAGAACTCAGTTCCTGCCTCTTTAACACTGATTTACATCATCATCATTTTCTTAATACATTCTGTTACAATGTGATATGTGTACATATGTGAATTTCAGTTCTGGCATTACACTAATGATCATGTATCATTATGATAACAATTCTAAAAGTGATCAGTAACTACGTGAGATTGGTTAATATGTGGTTGAATCATGGTATAAGTAAAGCACTTTATCAATAATGTGATGTGATATAATGTAATGTGTATGGAATTAACAGCTGGGAACCAACATGGTGGAATATTTTGGAAATGCAGAGAGCAATCGTCCATTTCCACACATTCTGTGCCTTAGAGATGAAACAACCAACTGCCAGTCTATCTGTGTGGTGTCAGGCCATGCCATTGAGACAGACTCGTTATTGGAGGCTGCTGACGTTGGCTTTTCTATCTTTGATGTGAACTACACCAAACAGTGCCTGCCCACCTGGGAGTTTCTCCAGCATGCGGTGTATGATATTCATGGACAGTCTGTTCTGTTAGTTTTTGAGGATAACACTTTGTTTTTGCCAAAGTCCTGGGTGTTAGGGAAATGTGTTAGTTTTTTGTTTTATGTTCATATTTTTCAGGCAATTGCACCGTGGCTGTAAATGTTGCATTCTTGGATCTCATTAAGCAGTTTCTTCCATACACTTAGATAGATTTTTTTGTAAATTTGTACTATAAAAGAATGAACTGATTATGATTTGATGATTAAAGGTCACTGTGACAAGCTGTTGTTTTAAGAAAGCAATTAAGTGTAATTAATTAATTATTATTGGTGCTTTTAGCACTTTTGAGCACTTTTAGTTCTTGCTGGCACAGTCTGTGGTTTTCCTTACCTGTCTGCCCCTTTCATTCTATATATTGCCGGCTCCATTTCCCCTCCTCTCTGCTCCGTCTGCCACTAATCACCCTGATTGCATTCACCTGTCCTTTCTTCTCTTTATAAGCAGGTCTGCTAGTCTCATACCCCCACCAGAGAGTTCTACAACCAACCTTTGATTGCAACTATCCAGCATTACTTTCTCATTGATTCCCTGGTGCTGACTTTCTGCCTGACTTGAACCTTGCCTCTAGACCCTCGTGCTGTGAGTTATCATGTGCCTGTTCTGTTCTTCTTACCCATGTGAACTCACTGTATCTGATCTGTTCCTGCCTACTATCCCCTGATCTTTCCTTCCTGCTCTGGTAATCGGTAATAACCCTGTGAATGATTTTGGACTGGCTCTGACTACTCTTGTGGACGCTGAACTGCCTCTGATTAGTCCTGTGTGTCTGATATATTTTGTGAATGATTCTGGACTGGCTCTGACTACTCCTGTGTGTCTCTTCCCAGTGAATGACTCTGACTGGTTCTATTTTTATTATGTTTTCTGGATCTCGGACATAACCTGTATTAGGACGCACCTGTCTAGGACCCTGGACTGTGCACTGGACTGAGTTTTGGAACTATAGACTCTCACTCCTCTGTCCTGCTCCTCTCCTGCAAATTCTTACCTGCAAACCTCTGACTAATCACTGCCCTATCTGTTATCTCGTGACCACCCCCAGTACGTCTGCCTGCAGAACTGTGTGTCTGACACTGTGATCTGCAGCACAAGAGCTCCTCAGGGGAATGTGTTGTCCCCCTTCCTCTTCACCCTGTACACCTCAGACTTCAGGTACAACTCAGAGTCTTTCCACCTTCAGAAGTTCTTTGATGACTCTGCTGTTGTAGGATGTATTCAGGGTGGAGACGTCACAGAGTACCAGAGAGTGGTGGACAGTTTTGTGGACTGGTGTGGGCTGAACCATTTCCAGCTCAACATAAATAAAACAAAAGAACAAAAGAGGCTCAGGTCCTTCAATGCCTGCAGCACAATGCTGTGGATGTTCTGAGTCGGTGGTGGCCAGTGTCACTTTCTATGCTGTGGTCTGCTGGGGCAGAAGTATGAGGGTTGCAGACACTAACAGGCTGGACAAATGAATCAGGAGGGCTGGTTCTGCTCTGGGTGTTATGTCATCATTTATGTTAATTCTGTGCATTTTAAATTGTGCCAATGTGTTGTCTTTGATAATTGTGTTGGAATGGATCTTTTCCTGGGAATGGTTCTTTTTTTTCCTTTTGTTCAGAGCGCAGCTGTAACAGACAAAACAATTTCCCTGTGGGATTAATAAAGTTTAAAACTTGTGTTACAGTTTGTTTCATTCCAGCGTTCATCTCCTCACCACCTGTCACCTGTGGAAGAAGCCATTTTCAGGAAGAAACCATACAGTATAGTCTACTTCGACCTGCCACCATCCCTTCCGGTATATCCAGCGCCATCTTTGTAGTCCTTCATCTCCTCCACTTGTCTCCACCTACCTGCTAGTCCTGAGATTCTCTGCATCTCCTCTGTTTTCCTCATCCACCATCACCGACCCTCCTGAGATGTTTTCTTCCCTGCAGACTTCCATCCCGCTCCAGCCTAAATCTCTTCATACTTGCCCTCATTCCAAAAATAAATTATCTTCAGCTAATCTGCTCTCGTTGTTTTTCTGGCTGTGGAGTCACAATCTGAACACGTGGCACTTGCTAAGAATTTAGCAACTTAAGAATTTTTCAAATGTAATTAAATACACAGGCACAGTGGCCTCTTTTGTATTTTGTGTTTTTTATGGTTATGTGAGCGGCACTGTGGTGCAGTGGTTAGCACTGTCACCTCACAGCAAGAAGATTCCCGGGGTCGGCCAGGGTCTTTCTGTGTGGAGTTTGCATGTTCTCCCTGTGTTTGCGTGGGTTCTCTCCTCTCACAGTCCACAGACACACATTCAGGTTGATTGG
>OMLM01020448.1:15004-27064 GCA_900302695.1 Helostoma temminkii | reverse complement strand
TACAGTACTTCTACTTGCAATGGAGTATTTTTCTAGGCAAATACTTTTACCTGGGTATTGAGTTTGTGTACTTTTTACACCTCTGCAAGTTGTATGAACAGTAAAAAAGTAAAGAAGCAGTCAGCAAATTTCATATCAAAAATTTGCAAACATTACATAAAAAGTTCATGTTACAAGTAAGGCTGTTCTCTTTAGCATACTGAACACTGAGTGTATTTTATTACTTATGGATTTATTTTGTAAGAGAAAGATGTTGTTTGATGTTTTTCTTCATTCAAAACAGTGTCACTTTGCCTTATATAAATACCCAGCACCAGTATGTTGCTGCTGTGGCCCAGTGTTGGTTGGGTTACTTGATGAAAATGGCTGAAGTATTAGCTAAAATTTTGTGTATGTGCTGTACGGTTGTAACCCAGGATTTATTTTACAGTGCAAGTGTTTACAGTCCTACATTATGACAACTGTGATAATGGACAGTGGGCTCCACATTATGTGTTTGTCCATATCTTATCAATCTATACATGAAATACTAATTGTTTTATGCTAGCACTGTAAACACAAACTATTCCATTGTATAATTGTGTAATATAAAGAATTCAGATTGCTATAGCATTCACCTCACTAAGAACAACATAACGTGATTTGTGTACAATATTTGTGTACAAACTACAATCATGATACGTAAGAAATGAAATATTAAAAAGGCATCAGACTCTGCCATCATATCCCAAACAAGAACACATTGATCTTTAAAATAGATTTTATTTGCCATTTTGTAATTCAACAGTTTACGATACAGAGTCGACAGGACTAAGACAATTCAATGGATTTTGGCCCTAAAGGTTGAAGAACAAGAAGAACAGACGTGGTTAGATAGACATATAGATATGATAGAAGGTACCAGAAGAACTGTGTTCTCATTTCACACTCGTGCTTTTCTTCTCCCATGAGACAATTAACATTAGCATAGCTACAACACAGCATTTTGTCCATTTTCTTGCAGCCAGAGCACTGAAAAATACTTTTTTTACTGTACTTTATTTTCAAAATAAAAGTGTGAATTTTTATTCTAATGATATATTTATTTTTGTTGTTTATAAAAAAAACTAATGATTTCTTTAAAGTGCTGTAACATGAGATTATGCTTATATGAGCAGTAGTAAGAAATTCAAGAGGTAATGTTCTGTAATTTACAGAGAACCACAGGAACAAGGTAAAATCACAGTTTTGTTTTTAGTACAGTGAATACTGTGCCGTGAATTTGTGCATAAAAATGGTCCAAACCTTTAGATGGTTTACGTTCTTCAACACCAGTGACTTTCTGTACAGCTGTCTCAGTGTACAGTGATAGTGGTAGTATATTAGTATTTGAAGACGTGGATCAGTTATTGACTCAAGCATTGACATTTTTTTTAGCTTTTCAAGAGGCCCAATGGACAAGGTCTAATTCTTTTGGTAGCCAGGAAATGAAACATGTACATGTTTGATTCATATGTGTTATATAATTGTCTAAAATCTACACAAAATTATATCATATACATATGCATCAGAGCTGCACAAGGCTATAAATGTGTGGTAATTTTGGCATTGTCATCTAGCTCATTTTTGTAGACGCTGAAAATGCCAAAAACTGTTTGGGTTAAGGACCACAGAGTATTAAAGGTAAACTGTTGGCACTGCACTGTGTAAAGTAGATTTTTAAGTACATGTAATACTGTTTAAAAATCATCGTCATGTAGCTGCAGCTACCATCGCCACCAGAGCTCATAGTAAAAACTAACCATTCTTGTAGTTCAAGTTTCGATCCAAAGCTTTTTGTTTGGCAATGTTTTTAACATCAGCTGGCTTTATCTGAATATCCTATTAATACAACCTCCAAAAACTAAAAAAGAAGAAAAAAAAGAAAGTAGTGTCACTGAACAATGATTAAAATCTGAAGATAAAATATGTTGTTTTCTTTCTCCTCTTTTAGTACAAAAGGGTTTTTTTTCCTTAAAAGATACTGTATGTTATTAGCAGAATAGGGCTTGGCTAGTTCTGATAGATTAGAGGTACAAAGACATCAATACTGACACTACGCCTGCTCTACATGCAGGCTCAGTAGTAAGAGCTAATTCACTACACACAGAGTACACAATACACCTGACATCACCTACATTACACTACAAGAAAAAATACAAATCAAAAATAAAATGAAACAAGACTTGCCCACCCCAATCCCACAAAAACACATTGACCCAGCCCCGAAATAAAAGCAAGATAAACACACACATACACAGTGCGATTATATTTTTTTACATTACTGTACAAAGGGAGGAAGAGCTGTGGGGCCAGCAGAAATAGAGAGGCCTGGGATATATAGAGAAATGGTAACGTGGTGGCTAAGCTTCACATACTACAGCATGAACACACGAGACAGGCAATCACGTAAAGAAAACGCTCTGAGCTACAAGCTGCCCCATAACGCACTGAGAATCACAAGCTCATATTCGTATTTTTCAGCAAATAAAACCTCATTTAGCAAGTTCCTTCGGTTGGAATTTTTAAATCGGAAGAAGCAACACAACATACCGATCGAGATTATCAGATGGTAGTGATGTATTGTTTCATAGAGCACCTGGTTTAGCAGTAACTTGAAAAACTAAATACTGTTACAAATGTACGGAAATAAGCTTCATGTGCAAAAGCCTGATTAAAACCTTAATAGAGATGTGTGCTTGTATCAGAATTACCACTGTGCTTATCTTTATCACATTCACTATATTTGTGGTTGCATGCTTACCATTATTTCTATTACTTTTGTAGCTTTGTTCCCAGCCACAGGAAGTTTTGTTTCTGTTTGTATGGGGCTTGCATCTACACCTCTGTTGTGCCTTTACGAACCTGAGTATCAGCATGCATCGCTCCCTCTTGTGCATTATTGGGGAACCTGTGCTATCATGTTCAAGCTTACTGTTCTCTTTTAAGTATATGAATGGGATTTGTTATTCGTTAGAAACTTGGTTAAAAAAAAGAAATAATGTGCAGATGAAATTGTGCTTCAGTATTTATACAAAATTGTTGGACTGGCTATACTTTATTTAAAATCCTAAAAGAATAATAAGCACAATTAGGGGACATGTACTTGTCCAGATTGAGGTGACGATACAAGTGTTATGTCTGTCCACTAAATATGAAGCTGCAGCTAGCGCATGGCTACCTTAGCTTAGTATAATGGTAAAAACAGATTAGCCGCTAGATTTCGTTGTGCAGATTAAAAAAACGAAAAAAAATTAAACATAAAAGTTGTTGAGCAGTAGATTTGGAGCAGAGCTGCTTGCAGACCTAATGCTAAGCTAAGCTACATATTAACATACAGACATAAGAATGGTATCGAACTTTTATCAAGAAAGATTCTCCTAAGTCTATCAGTTTGAGTATCTCTGCATATAAATATGCTGTAAACAAGTGGAGACTCTCAGTCATCCAGGTGAGATTCAGACTGAAGATGAATCAAAGATGAGCATTGAAATGTTTGCATCTAACAAGAAAGAAGTCCAGTTGCCACGGCACTTCGAGATTTTATGTGAATATGTTCTCTGCTCATTCTGGTACCATAGCCCTCTATAGTTACGCAAACTTCATTTTGATGATTCGAAAGCTGACAAACTGTGACAACTACAATGTGAAGAAACAGAGCCAGACTTGATGCAATCCCAAAAAGCATCAGGTGCCAAGCACTTTATGCTCCCATAAACGTCTGCAGCCACGCTACTACAGCCACTTAACTCTGCATGCCCCTCTCCAACAAAACAACAACACATCAAGTCACATATGAGGAATGGTAAACACGGTTAATGATGATTCTGTAGTTTTTGTCTTTTTGTACAAAATAAACATGTGCTGTCTTTATAATTATTTACTAAGTTACTTTACAATACAAGAGAGGTAAAAGGAGAACTCTAGTGAAAGAATGATACAGCTACATTTAAAACTACATAAGTCATATAATATGTTTTATTCTGCTTCCTTCAGGAAACAAGCTGCATCCCTCTTTTCTTTCTTCTGTATTTCCACCAATCACTGCACAGCTTGGCTCAGAGGTTTAAAACAAGTGTCTGTAAATACATTAAAGATTCCACTGACTGTAAGAGACTGACACCAGACCAGTCTCTGAGATATTTATGTTACCAAAAACACATGCAGGTAACTTAGGTAATGTTTTTGGTAACATGCCTGAATGTGGCAGATTGCATGACCCACAGGACACACACACGTCATCCTTTCGCTAGTTATCTCCTCAAGCCCAGATCCACCTTCACTGACCATATCCCACAATGAATTTCACTCAATTTCACATCCATCTGTTTTATGTATATGCGTATGTGTTTAAGTACCTATAACTTTGACAGGCCACATCAGTCGAGGCAAAGATGTCACAGATGGGGAACTGCAATTTAACCATAATGCTTAACTTTGCTTGGACCCTGAGAAATGGGCACTGGGATTTCTTCGATAAAAAAACAAAAACAAATTTGCTTTGTGAGCGTGTGTGCGTGTGTGTGTGTGTCTGTATATGTGTAACTGCTGAGGCATACACTTACAGTACGGTTAAGGTTCACTGATATTTCTCTGCTGAGTTTTCAAGCAGCTTTAGTGGAAAAGAAGTTACAAATAGAGGAAATTTCCACTTCAGCCCTAAGTGTCAGTCGCCATCTCGGGTCTTTGTTAAACATTTGTGCTCTATAGAACTTTTTAAAGAAGCAGCAGCATAAAAACAACAGGCTTAGTCTTAAGCTGAGATCAACTATGGTTGAGGTCACTGTGTGCTGTGAAATGCACAGTAGTGTGAGTGTATGACTGTGAATGAGTGCGTGTGCTTCTTTCTCTGGCCGTGGACTTGTTTCCTTTCAGCAACATCAAGACCGTAAATGGCCAGCACAGGCACAGTTCACCCTGCTCCTCTATTGCAGCACCTGGACGATCTAATCACTGCCGCTATGGAAAGTCACCGATCTCAAACAGACCCAACAGAATAAAGGAGAACAGTGTGTGTCTCAATGTCTCTGCATGCACAAAACAAAAACATGCAGCTTCACAATCTACTGTACCTCTAACTGCATATGAAGATGACATATACAAGTTTTACAAAAAAAATGAAAGGAAAAATAAACTGCATTTTTAAATTATGTGAAACAGATTAACAACCCACTCACACCCACACACACACACACCCATCCACACACACACACACACACACAAAGCACACAAAGCACACAAAGCACACTGAAATATACGCAAATCTTTTGGATGATGACCCAATTTTTTCTTCCTTTCACTTTTTTGTTTTGTGTATCTAGTGACAACACACAGATAGATAGAAGAGGTTAGGATAGATATAATAAGCCCTTACAATATGTAAAGGTCTCCAGCGAACAGGATCTCCCCCACAGACTGTGGGAAAGTGGGGTGAGGATGGAGGATAAGGGAGGAAAAGCTGAGGGATATAAGGAGAAGATGGTTGGGGTGCACGTGGGGCGTGCCCAATAGTGCTGATAGGGCGGGGTGCCGTCTATGCACTGGGGTTGGGGTTGTTGTGTGTGTTGGTAGAGCCGTTGCTTCCCTGGATAGTGAGGCTGATCTCATCCTTCCTCTCCTCCTTCTCTTCCTCCTTCAGCTCCTCCTTCAACTCCTCCTTCTCCTTCAGGGGACGAGCTTCCACTGTGTCTTCTGAGGCCATGGGGGCGTAGCGGCCCGTCCGGTGCTCCTGCAGGGCAGGGCCCCACTTTGGATGTGATCGACAAGCGTGCTTCAACCGCTGAGAAAAAGAGACACAGATTCAATGTGAAATAAAGCTTCTTTATACATGACATAAATGTGATGACGGAAACAAAACCATCAGAATTTGAAAATCTGTCATTTTACCCGCTTTCATTTCTTACACTTCAACTGATACTTTAACAGACAGCACAGACGAACTAACACTTGAACTGAAGACTAAAAAGAACAATGTATTGTGAGCATTGTGTTTAAAAAAAGCCCCAAAGCCTACAAATGAACTTTTCCAGCCTATAAAGTGAGAAGGAATGTGCACTGCAGTAAATTCTGGACCTTACGCTACAAAGAGCTCCAACACCTGGGGCCATGAGTTTTCTTTAGTGTTCAAAGTAAACTGGAGCAGAAATGATGTCCCAACTGGACCCCATTGGGATTCAGTACCTCCAAGTATGAGGGCATGGTTTTCTGCCAGAAAATAGTGGATTTCTCTCTTTGTATTAGGAATGAGTCATTGCCCCAAGGGAAGGAGTTTAGGGACCTCAGGGTCCTGGTCATGTGTGGCTGTAAAATGGAGTTCGACAGGCGGATTGGGCAGTTTACCAAGCAGTTGTGGTGAAGAGTGAGCAGAGCTGTGAGGCAAAGTAGTCTTTCTATGTCTCAACACACACCTATAATCATGATCTCTAGGTGGTGACCAAAAAAATGACATTAGGGCCAAAATGATATTCCTCTCAAGGGTGGCTATAATCAGCCTTAGACATAGGGTACTAATTTCAGGAAGTAGAGCCAGTGCTTTTTTGCTTCAAAACAAGCTCACTGAGGTGGTTCAGGCGTCCGGTCAGAATGCCTCAAATTCAACTGGAAGCAGACCCCAGTGTAGACCCAGAACACATCTGAGGACTTACAGTGCCTATAAAAAGTAATCACCCCCTTGGATTATAATTATAATGGATTATAAATCATCATGGTCAATATAAGTTGGTGACTCTGACAAAAGATTTCAGAAAAAAAAAAAAAAATTTACATCTAGCCTGAGAACGTTGAACAGAAAAATGTAGCTGGGGTGAAGGATGTCTGACGTTAAGCTAGTCCAGTATTTATAGGCTGTAGAAAGTAATGGTCAGGGCCAGTACTATACCTCTCTGAAGGTGGCTCCTGGGGACCTTGAAATCTTGTATAGAGCATAGATGGGTATACAGATCACTGAGGACAGAGCCATGGCAAAGCCAATAGCAAGAGACCAGCTGGGATACTCATAGTTATTGTAGGTGATGGGCTTGTACTGGATCACTGTGAAGATCAGGATGAACTACATGGAGACAAGAGAGACAGAGAATAGTATAGTAAAAGTATAGTTCGAAAATAAGCAGGTAAAAATTAAAAAATGATAACTAATAGAAAAATACATATATTTATGATCTTCAATAAGGCTTGGTGAACATACAAATTAAATCAGCATGTGGTCCCTATCTGGCTCAAAAACAGCTGATGACATTTTTACAAAAGCATTTACTGTGCGCAGGTGAAATAATTGTAGACAGCTGCACAGTGGGGTTTACTTTTATTTAAAAGTTGAAGATAATTATAGTTATAAAACCTGACTGTACCCAGCAGTAGTGAGTTTAGTCACAGTTTTAGCAAAGGCTCTGGAGAGCAAAGCATTAATCCGTGTAGTGGAAATGAAACAGGGAACAAAAGTGCCTGAAATCTGACCAGTAATCCACAACAATGAATTTCTTGGTTGGCTCAGCAGCTTAGTGGACTAATACGCCTGCTTGGGAAATTCCATTGATATCAGCTGCATGTGTCCATTTCTCAGTTAGAAAGATTTGCTTTTAGAGGTTTATGCTGGAAACAAAGACAACAGCAGCCAAACAGATTAGCGTCGATGGCAGCTCAAATGTAGGTCAGGTCCTTGACAACGAGTCAGCAACTCAGCAAAGTTGAAAACATTACACTCAGCGAACCAGTGTGTGCTTTGTGGTCTGCACCGATCTCCAGCTGGAGACCTATCGAGACTACAGATGTATTAAATAAGTGTGATGATGCTAAAATTTGATTCAAGCACTGTGGTTGGTCCCAGCTCTGCAGGGGTGTTTGTAAGAGCATGTTCACCTACAGAGATAATGAGAGGGGAGATGAATCTCCAGCAGACTTTGAAGAACAGAGGAGGAGGAAAACCCAGCATCATCTCAACATCTTTGAAGTAGTTCCTGTGGCCTGCAAGAGAAAACAAAGTTACACATAAAGTCCAAGGTGAACAGCTGGAAACTGTAGATAAGGACTGGTACAGCATATTATGGCATCTTCTTAGCATAGTTGAGGGTCTAGGGACACAGGACATTCACAGATCAGCTAATCTCAGGAGAAAACAACTGTACCTTTGAAAACATCAATATTATTTTAGGAAGCCATTTTTTTTTCACACTGTAGAGAGTGTGCCAAATTGTGTTGATTTGCTCCTAATTGTAAATTAAAAGGAACCTGATAGAATTAAAAAAAAAAATTTTTTTTTAATTTTTTTTATACATTTATTTTTCCATTTATTATAGACACAAATTATATTGTACAAATTGTATTAATGTATTTGTAATAGTTTCCATATAAAAAGGCACTGGTGTGTTATATAAGGCATTATTATATAGTGTGCTTTATGCATTTATTGTCTTTCAAGCACATGTGTTTCAGTCTGTTCTGCATGCACTAAATGCGTACAGTGGCCTAAAGGCCCATAACTACCTCAGTGTTTTGTTTTGTGTCTCACAGCACATATTGTCCTACGACAGTTATGTGTCCTGGCCAATTGGTGGATAAAAACCTGCATCTCTGCCTTTGGTATAATGACATTTCGTTTTGTGGTTGTGGTTGTTGTATAATGGTAAGTTTACGAGAGGGTTTCAATGAACAGCTGAAAAATTCTTGTACAGCACTGAGGAAGTGCTGAGAGAAATCATTCTTCCTTGGCTCAGAAAGGCTGACATTTACTGTGTTTCTGCTTTCAGCCTCTTCCAATAGCAGCACTGAAACTACCTCTAAATGAAATCCTTGTGTAGAGATATGGACAATTATCTAAAAAGATAACAAAAGTAAATTGCCAAGTTCTAATTAATCCGCATCGGCTGATGTGTGCGAGCATGCCGGCCAATTTATTAAGAAATGTCGGCAGCCCACACTGGGGGCATTTTACTTGCATATTCAACACTTGAAATATTCATAATTCACTAAATACTCATTTGGCATATTTGTGTCTCATTTGTTATTATTATTATTATTAGTATTTTGGTATTTCATCTAATGCAAAAAGACATATAGACAATATGTATATCAGCCATTGGCTTCCCCGCACTCAAACACTATAACCGAGCAAGTAAATCACACCACATTGTCAATATGTATTCAGTGTATGACACACTCTTTTCCCCTCCTTACCATAAATATACATGATGCAGATGCACATGATGCAGGAGATGATGACCAAAGAGAAACTAGCAGCATAGTTGTCCATCAGTAACAGCCAATAGATTCCTGCCTGCACACGGAAAAAAAAGAGAATGAGTCATGGGCTCCGTGGGAGAAAACAACTCGTATTGAAAGAAATGACCTACACTTGTTTAGGACTTACCTGTGTTGTTAGTGGCACTCCCAGGAGGAAACCAGCGACAGCCACTACCAGTGTGACTACAGTCTTGTTCCTGATGATCCAGTCTGTGCCGACCTCATCGACGATTGCTGTCACCAGGGTCTCCAACAGACAGAACTGCAACAACAGGGAGGGACTCAATTACAGTTAAACACCAAATTGAGTGATGATGAGCCGAGGCAAATAACATTATTTAAAGCAGAACATCTACTTTTGATGGAAAACCGTTCAGGTCTTCAGTAATGTCCAGCATTTAATGAGTTTTAAAGAACCTGTTTCACTTAAATTCTTTCTGTTTCTTTATCCACTACATGATGAATTTAATGCTGGCATAGTCACAATAACAATGTTGTAGCCGATATACTATGTTTATGTTTCATTTTAGCATGTTAGCATGCTAACAATCATGTTAGTGCTGATGGGGGTGTCAGTTTTGCATTAATGTTGCAATGTGATCCTCTTTGTAGTCATTCCAACATTAAGTGGACATTGAAAGACAACAAATGCATAGTTTTGTTGACATAAACAGGCCTATACATTAACAAAAAATATGGCATATCAAGTTCCTAAATTTTATCATTTATGGCACCAACATGGAGCCAAACATTATTATCGTCAACAGATAATAAATGTGCACCATTTCTAAGACAGATATCTGCAAAAGTTAAAACATGGTAATTAAACTGGAAGTCAAGTGGAATTTTTCCAGGCTGCCGATGCCAAACATTAAAGATCTTGTACGATGTTTGCACATGTACATTCAGTGTACAGCTTTCATGCCTCACCTGAGTCCCCAGGCCCAGAAGGATAAGCATGAAAAAGAAGAGAAGTGACCACAGTGGAGAAATGGGAAGCAGAGTGAGGGCTTCTGGGTAGGCCACAAAGGCCAGACCCGGGCCGTGGTCAGCCACCTCTGACACAGGGACGTTCAGGTGGTGTGCCATGAAGCCCAGGATGGAGAAAATGACAAAACCAGCATACACGCTGGTGGCACAGTTGGTTATACTGATGATGATGCTGTCTCTGTAGGTAGAAAAAAGAAGAAAGTTTGGGAATCAATGCATGTTATGTATATGATCAGATTTTATAAATGCACATAATTTCCCTTTAAGTGCTGAGTAAACTTTCTAGAGAATTGAAAATGGCATTAGATTATTAATACTGCAGTGTTTCTCAGTATAAACCACTATTTCTTGAGACTGGTTTGGAACCGTCATGTAGCTGTGGTTTGTTTGTGCTCTCAGACAGTGGGAGCTCTGTTCATGGTACATACCAGATATTATCTTAGAAAACCCATATTCAGTTGGACATCTCTAAATCCTGATCAGAGTTGAGTGTATGTGCTCTGAGTCAAGGTAATTATTGACCGAAAATGCTTTCTCCCCCCAAACACCTGTTTTAGCTGTGTTCTCCTGTGTGAGAACACAGCTAAAACAGGAAAACCCCTTTTCATTTTCACTCTCTCTGACTCAGGCTTTGACTTCGCCCAGATTTAGCAAGGGAATTATATGGTTGCACAGTGGTTTGTTTCCTCCCATTTCCTGTTCCACTTATCGCAGAGAATGTATTTGATGCCTTTCTCACCTCTTCCCGAACCACCGTTCAAACTCATGTCCTGTCCCACACTGTGTACACTTCTACGTGGTGGTGTTACAGGAGCACAGAGAGCGGCTCCATGGGGAATGGAGCTGCAGAACACAATGTGATTAAGGCTGCTGTGCAGCTGTGTGTGCAGATAGCACAACCTCAAACTCCTGGCAGAGGAACAAATTATATCTCCAGCCCTTCTCTTTGCTCCCTCCGACTCCCTTGATGCCCCCAATCTGTCAGCATGTGTGGACAAGCTCAGGAGAGTAAATGACATCTTTTCGTCTCCTTATCTCCTTCATTTTTTCCTTTCCTCTATCTTAACCTACTCCTTGGCGTTTTTCTTGCTCCCTTGGTGTTCAGGAACAGCGTGAGCGTGCTCTTAACACAAGCTTCAAAAACATTACATCTGCCCTTCCTCCTGTGCCACTGTGTCTGACCTTCTCCGCCTTCCCTTTTTACACCTGTGGCCTTTAAGTTTTCTCACGACTACTTTACCCTTCTCTTGCTTTCTCCACCACTTTTAGCTCCGACTCATTAGATGCACACCACACAGCCTGCAGAACCTTAAATTACATGCAGTTTATTCCGTACATTTACATGTACAGAATAAACTCTTTCACCTTCTTCACCTTCCGCTTAATCTCTGTCTAGGCTCCCTGATTAGCGGAAATAATAACATGTTGGTTAATTGCTGAGACACTGCGGCAACATAGCCTGATGCAAAATAAGCACGGTCATATTCATACAGGCAGTAGCAACCACCCTCACAAAAGAACTGCTTCGACACAGCAAGTTATATAATTGTAATGATGAAACTTCAGTTTAAGGATTATATATTATATTATATATATTACAAAACTGTAGAAAAATGTAGTGTAATGTGAACTAAATGTTAGGAAGAGTGATTTTGCAACTTGAGTCTTGACTCTACAGTACAACGAGTCAATCAGCTTAGTTCAGCACATAGAACAGATAAACATTTCTAAATCTAGTAAGTAAAATGTTATTTGATTCATAATTTAATATACAGACGTGAGACTGATATCAATCTAACTCTTGGCAAGAAATTCAGT
>OMLM01020448.1:0-14984 GCA_900302695.1 Helostoma temminkii | reverse complement strand
ATGGGTCAAATGTTAAATCATGTTGTCTTCAAAACAGTTTGTTATGTTTATCCCTAATCCAGAGTACGAACCTGAAACAGTTGTTGTGGAACTTGTTATAAGAAGCCATGGTAATGAGACCACCCCAGGCACAGCCCAGGGAGTAGAAGATCTGTGAGGCAGCATCTCCCCACACCTACGAAAACAAACCCATATGAAGAAAGTAGAGAAAGAATGAAAAAAAAAAAAATCTTTTCTAGTTTATTTATTCAAAGTCTGTTTATGTGAGTGAATACCTTTGCATCAAGGACCTTCTGCCACTGTGGAGTCAGGTAGTACTTGATGCCATTAATGGCTCCATCCAGAGTGATGCCACGGATGAATAAGATGGTCAAAACAACATAAGGGAATGTGGCTGTGAAGTACACCACCTGTACACGCACATATACACACAATCAGTCAAACCAGGTGATGAAGTCATTTAGAAAGTCTGGTTTTAAGAAGTTAAACTGTTTGTATATGTTTATATTGAAAACATGTTGCAGGTTCTAGTTTGCCAAATACTGTAAGTAAGTGTGTGTGTGTGTGTGTGTGTGTGTGTGTGTGTGTGTGTGTGTGTGTGAGGCTGACCTTTCCAGAAGATTTAACTCCCCTGATGAGACAGAGAAAGACGACACACCAGGACACAGCCAGACAGCCCAGGATAGGAAGACGGACTTCGCCGAAGTTCCCGATATCATCAGAAATATTCAACACATAGTGTCTAATAGAAAGAGGGAGACACAGACACAGGGAGACATGCTTAAATATCTGACGACTTTGCAGTTTTACTGGACATGTACACTAACAGGGAATTTCCTTATGGTGGCTGGCAGCTCTCAAGGGCAGTATATGTTCCTCAGAAAACTAAATACAGACAGTTTAAGAGTAACTTGTAGTAGTTCCTGCTCTGTTTTTATTGGATTTATTAAAGATAACACAATTATAGAAATCACTAGCCTTATCCTTTAGGACATGCTTCAAGTATGTGCCTAATTGTTATAGATTAAGTGATTTTATAGGGATCTGATGTAAATAGGACTAGAGCTTATAACAGGAGCATTTGAAATGCCTGAAGGATTTAAACAGTGCATAATAGCATGTGCCGTGTGCCACAGGTTGTTCTCATGAGGCCAGAGAATGAGCTGTTAGACGGGATTAGCAAAACAAACATTTCTCTAAATAGAATATTGGACTTTTTTATCTTATTTTTGAAAACAAGCTAGTTAATAAAAAGTTGCACTGTTGTGTTAATAGAAATATAATAATTTGACTGACACTAATCAGATTTATTCTGTTGAGCATCAAACTGTCTAGCAGCACCGTGACATGCCACCATAGCTCTGTCTTGACCCATGTCTTTTATGTAACACAAAGCACAAATGTAAAAGAGCAGATTTAATATGATAGCACATAAAGGTTTTAGGTACAAAAACATTAAACTTCATGAACCCAGATTAAGTCATGCGCAAACAACATCAGCCTGATGTGAAATGACTATAGACACATCTGTGTTTCTATGACACACACGTTGGTTGGTCATGCAGTAGTTCTGTGTTTTCCAGGTGTAGGCGTAACATCTGGACACATGGCATAATTATAGCTGTGTAAATTAAATCTCTCTGTCTGTTCTCTTCTCTCATCCAGCTGATCATCCATTAAATCCAGATCTTTCAGCTGTGTAATGTGGCTGAGAGGATAACTAATCACCACACATGAATGATTTATTATCTCCAAAGCTTTTTTTCCCACATAGCGCAGCTGCATCTATATGAACATCACTGACCTTTCATCTCACCTGCTGTCGCAGATCATGTTAATTGTTCTGGTTGCAGCATTTGAATAATAATATGGGAATCTTCCTGCATGCTGCTGTTTCTGTCCCACACTGCTCAAAGGCTGCAGGACTTCAGTCAAATATAGTACAACTATTTTGATGCTTTCTGTGAACACGTCAGTTTTGACCTCTGTTCAGTGTGTTCAGCATTTGAAGATAACCTGAATAAATTAACGAAACTGTACCTTAAACCAGTGCTTGCATGATTAACTTAAGTTAAAGATGTGGTTTTTCAAAAACTTGTATCAAAGACATCACAAAGTGCGTATATACTGTGTAGAGAGTGTTTTTTAAGATTTAAGTATTTCCTTCAAGTTTTGGTTTGATAATTAATGCAACAAGGTTCCTGTTATAGTTACACTTTTTACAGCTCAGGTTAAATAAAATGTGATAGTTTGGAGCAAAATGTTATTATAGTGAACAGGATAAAAGTAAAAATATAG
The DNA here is from genome assembly GCA_900302695.1 of Helostoma temminkii. NCBI lineage: Eukaryota > Metazoa > Chordata > Actinopteri > Anabantiformes > Helostomatidae > Helostoma > Helostoma temminkii. The sequence continues at coordinate 12,686 of OMLM01020448.1, read as the reverse complement.
TATCTCTTATTTCTGTTAAGATTCTCAGTCATCCAGGTGAAGTTATCAGGAAGTTGAATCATGGCAACTGGACTTCTACTTTGACTACTCATACTTGGATGAGCAGTAAAATGTTGCCATGATTCAACTTCCATACATCTTTTACTTTACTTACTTTTAACTGTTTTTTCACTTTGTAACTCAATATCAGATCAAGTACTGGAATTTTAAAGATGCAGCGGTAAAATAGGCACATCTTCAGAACTTACTTCCAGTACTCCTCACTTGGACTGGTCCTCTTAGTGTGGTTGACTACCTCGGACACCCCTGCTACCAGGGTGGTGGTAGCGTTAGCCAGGCTGGCGTTGAGATGGTGCCTTGTGCCTACCACCCCGGTGCAGTGTGCTGTGTTCCAGGGGTTGTTGCAGTAGGTCCAGGGAAGCAGGTTAGTCATGGACATGAAAAAGTAGTAGAAGGCAATGCAAATGACCACATTGTAATAGATCCCAATGTAGGTGGAAACCACCATCATGCCGTAGCCCACGCCTGAAGACAGAAGGAATAAAAAAAAAAAATGATTAGAACTCAAATGCGTGTTTAGTTTGGACTCTGTAATATTTCTGTAATAAATAAAAACTGTAATATTTCTGCTTTGAGATTATTAATCCAAAACACAACTAACCTTTGAACATAGGGCTGATCTTCCAGACTCCCAGACACCCCAGGCTGGCAAACTGACCGAAGGACAGCTCGAGGAAGAAGAGAGGAATGCCACAGAAAACCAGCATAACAAAGTAGGGTAGCATGAAGGCACCTGAAGCAGAGAAACAATAGACAGGAAAGTCAGTCATGGTCCACATTTTATGAGGACTAGAAATTGTACAAGACCTTTGGTGTAAGTATGGAAATACTATTCAGCTTTTTAAACCTTTGTGTTAGTCCAGACAAAAACATGAAAGCCTAACAGGCATGTACAGTACACTGTCAGTTCCCTCATATACTAGAGTCTGATAGAGATTATAACTGTGATACAGCTAGATGAGCATGATAAAGTTAAGGAATGAAGGGGAGCCTGATCCACAGGTATCAAAACACATCATACGTCATTACTACGAGGTATAATGTAGAACTAAAGAACAGAATACTGTATAGAAGCATTTGGGAAATTAGTTTTATGATTGTGTCTTTATACACCATCACAGTGGATTTGAAATAAAACATGATGTGACTGAAGTGATAAAAGTGTAATTATAACACTTTTATCCTCTTTTATCACTTTTATCCAGCTCCCTGGAGCTGTAAAAAGTGTAACTATAACAGGAATCTTGTTGCATTAATTATCAAACCAAAACTTGAAGGAAATACTTAAATCTTAAAAAACACTCTCTACACAGTATATACGCACTTTGTGAGGTCTTTGATGTGATTTGTGATGATTTGTGTGATGACTTTTAGCTTTATTTTAAGAAGTTTCACAAAAATATGGCATTTACCTTTAAGCAATCACAGTAATTTTGTCTAAAGTACCTTCATTTTCAGGGGGCCATAATTTTTAATATTAGAATGAAAGTCTTTTGCATGACTGCCCTAACTCTGCAGCCTATGGATATCACGATAATCTGAGTTTCCTCCCTGGAGATGTTTCACCAGGTCTTCATGGCAGCCACCTTCAATTGCAGCCTTCAAAAAGGCTGTTCAGCTGGGTTGAAATCAGTTCAGAGAACTTGGCTATTGAAGAATATTCCATAAGAGAGTCTAGTTGTTTTGGCAGTATGTTTAGAGTCATCATCCATGTGCACTGTGAAACGCTGTCCTATCAGTTTTGTAGCATTTGGCTGAATGTGCGCAGAGAGTATAGCCCCTGGTGGAGGTACTCTATCATACATGGTAAATGTCATATTTTTGTGGAACCTCTTAAAATTAAGCTCAAAATCTACATTTTGATCACATCTTGATTTTTCTATTTCAAATCCACTGTGGTGGCGCATAGAGGCAAAGTCCTACAAAGAACTTTGCCCAAATACTTTTGGACTTAACTGTACATTGTATACATTTATTTAAGCATAAAATATAGTATGAGTAAAACCATGAATTAGAGTATCAATTAGACATTTGCCATTTTATCATAAGAAAAAGACTCATAAACCTCATCTGTCATAGCAAGCTCCCCTGAGTGACCACAGAGGTCACTGAACGTGCAGCTGAGTCTGCTCAGTGGTGCTGCATCTCTCCGGTGGTTTGAACTGGATGTGAAACCAGACAGCCATCTATAGGGAACGTCTGGTGTGCATGTGTGTTTCTGTGAGCGCGTGTGCTATTATACGATTGTCCATATGTGAACTAGGTCGGCGCAACCAGCTGCAACTGTACATTACCTAAACCTTATCACTGTGTTTGAGTTGCTCAGGGCTGTTTTCAGGCATGGACGAATCAGGTGGGCGCCTGCGGTCTCACCAGATGGAAGCAGGGCAGAAGAGATATTCAGATGCAAATTCATATTATGTCAGATGCTCAGTCTACTTTTAATATTCAGTCTGCGCCACGCAGTAGACCACTAACACTGCGCTGAACAACTGATACGTGCGGGCAGACTAACTGTAACATCATTAACTCGGTGATTAGCAGGTAACTTATGTTGCATCTTACATCAAAATATAATACACACTGGGGTAATTCATAATCATCCATATACTAAGTGTGCCCACCAGTCGATTAGTGGATTCAACAGAATGACTAATAGTTATGTCCAGGTGTTTGCCCTTTAAACAACAGCTGTCATAAACACCTCTCTGTGCTCTGTTAAAACACTGAAGGCACATCGATGTGAGTGAGCAACCTGCTGAGACACATGTTAAAAAATTATTTTTCAGTGTTTTTTTATTGGCCTTTTGAATTCATACCTGCTAAATTTTGGTTAGTGAACACACTTTAGTATTTAACAAAGATTTACTTTACTGAAGGTTTACTGTCAGGGGAGCCATTTTGGCCATAAAGGAAAGAAGACGTCTGTCTGGACCACAAAAAGAAATTACAATGTCATAAGAACATCGATTTTTTTGTAATTTAGTGAAACTCTCACATGTTGCACAATTATTACATATAAAGCAAAAGTATTTCTTCTTTTGGTTGCATTTTGATGATTGGAAAAAAATTAAAATGAAAATTAAAAATCCAGTATTTCACAATATTTTTTCATTCTGTGTTTGAGTAAGTTCCAATAAATACTGTAACTGTTTGCCTAGTTCAGAACATGCAACCACAGTCAAATAAGCATAAGACTAGTGTCTTGACAGTTGTCCAAAAGACATCAACCTCCTAAGCAAAGACAGTAGAGGCCATCGCTGTCAGTGCAGCAAGAATGACGACACTTGTTGCAAAATAGGTTTTAAGAGAAGAGTGAAAACGACAGGGAATGGAAATAGCCTGAAATCACATGAAGAACTACACATTTATCAGAAAACCTAAGCAACCTCAATAGCACAACATGAAAACCTCAGGATCTCAGCAGCAAGTATCCAGACCACAAGTTGGCCCAGCACAACGTTTGTTTTTCATGTAAAAGATAAAATATCTTTAATTAATGTTAGCATACGGGTTAGGTTTATCTGATTTAAAGATAAGTGTAATTAACTCCGCTCAGTAAAGCGTGTGTGTGTTTAGGTCTGCAAAACTGGATCCATGCAGAACACTGGTCTGTGTTGACTCTTGTTCCAACCTTCCTATTCACTCCTTTTTGTATCCTAATAAATCTTCTAATACACAGCACACAGATTTAGAGCATGTTAGTCTATTTCATCTAGAATCTTTAGTATGCATTTGTCTGCAAGGCTCAAAAACTCCAAAGCAAACTGACAGTGACTCATATATGATTTGTTCTTGTCATGTTTTTGCATGAAAACAGTACAACAGCAGCAGCAGCAGCATCTGGATCCATTATGCATTGCTCAGACACATTTTGACAGTATTCACAGCCCAATAAGCAAGTTAAGCTACAGTGCCCAGTCCTCCCTCTCCCTGCTCTTTTATGCTCCTCTACCATTTGCTACATTAATCCATCTTTCATGTTTAGTTATTATCATATTACAATGCATAAAAAAGCTGCAAAACTAATCATGCAGAAAGTTACTTCTTATTTTTTGGTTAAGCATCAATATACTGTACAGCTTAAGTTAGCACTAGCATGAGACCTTATAACCAATCCAATTCTGAACTGTTTGAATACTACTCAGTTTTAAAAACATGTATGTAGTATTTTACAGATGATAAAAACAGCCATACCTTAATTTTTCCCTTTCAACAGTTACATCTGGACATCATCTTACTGCTGCTTAAAGTGCAACAGTACCTTCTGCTTTACAAAGCAGCTTATTGATTTCACAGCAATACAGATGTTTTCTACTGTTTTAGAAATGTCTTCACTATTTAAGCAATTTGTTACGTTAAAATGGAGCAAATTGACCAAAAAGCTGTTGAGAATCTACCATATGCACCATTTAAGTGTCAACACTGTGTTTAAGCTTTAATTTCCTTCACCATTGTCTTTGTTTTTTCTTCCTGTCTTTGTCAACCCACCTGCCAGCCATTTTAATTACTTAGTTACTACTTTAGTTACTTCACATACCCCCTTCAATCAGACCTGTACTCCTGCCCAGTTCTCTATACTGTGAACTCCAGTGCCTTACCAACCTGCCTGTTGTCTGTTTTGTTTTGATACTGTTACTTATCCTGTTTCTGCCTGCCTGTGAGCTTCTGTTTTGTTACTCACATTCAAATAAAGTCATTTCTCTGTACCTGCCTGCCAGCATGGCTGCATTTTGGTCCTGCCTATTTAGACTGCATACTTCCAAGTCTATTTACTTCTGAATTAAATGTCTAACTACACTGAATTTACTGAGGACTGCACTGGGTGACCATTGTTGACTATACTTACATTCTGTGTTGTCATTTAGTCTTACACTGCTTAAATGTAGCACCAGTGGAACAAGCAAAACAACATTTCATCTCTACTGTGTTCTTCTGTATGGATGAGTTGACTGCTGCATTGTAGATACGATCATATGAGCATCTTATTCTTTTAAAACATATGTTGCATCAAACAAAGAAAAACAAGTGATTATGATTCCTATAAAAACATAATCAAAGTTGCAGTTTAGTTGCATAGGAATGTTATTTTGGGAGACAAGCTTGAAACAACAGTGAGTAAACATGGATTCTAAAGAACTTGTCAATCGTCTGTATCCCCCTCTAGCTGATAACCAGGCAAATGCTTAATCAGTCAGTTTTCTGTAGAGTGCACCTTACAAAAAAGTTGTATACTTTAAGTTTTTTTATTGAGTATACTTTGGTATACTTCAAGTATATTTCAAGTATAGTAAGTATACTTTTATGTATTTCTAGTATACTTGCTAGTATACTACTTTAATACTTCTCGGGACTAAATTGGTCCACTTTTTAGTTTACCTCTAATAAGTACATAAAAAGTATACTGACTGTATACTTGCTCATTTTTGTACACTTGATATACTTCTTTTTCATAAGGGGTGTTTTATGTACTGTGAAAGCAACTGTACTTGATCAGCAACAATAACTCAATCACTAATAAATGCACAAACAAATGAGCTAGGCTCTATCCTGTAACATGTACCTCCTCCATTTCTGTAGCAGAGGTAGGGGAACCTCCAGACGTTACCCAGTCCCACAGCATAGCCCACGCTGGTGAGGACAAACTCAATCTGGTTGCCCCAGTTCCCTCTCCGGGAGTTTTCATCCTTCTTCACTGGCTCGCCTGGAACAGCTCCATTCTACAACAAAGACACAGAGAAAGACAGAGGTTACTTCAGGTGACAGGAAGGCGAGTGTGTTCCTGAGATAATGCCTCCGCAGCAAGTCCAGCAACTGCACTTGGCACCTTAAAACACACGGCTGTTACCAGCAGAAAACAAAAATGGATGATGATACAAAGAATATCTTCCTGAGAGGCCTTCTCTTTCCTGTTTGGTCAAATCAGATTCTGTTGCTAGATGAATGCTAAGTAGTATTTTCATCATGCACTGGTCTTAAACAATCTTTGAGGCTTACATGGAGTTCAATTATTCATGTGCTACGATCACACCCATACTTACTGGTTATCTCATCGACCACAAAGTCTAGCATAAGGTGTGCATGAAGAATCAGACAGGATGTAAAATGAAGTCACGCCTTAAGAGCAGCCCATAAGCATTTGGTCTTGTCGTCCTGATTTCCACCTTCTCCTCTCCTCTCTGCCCTCCCTCCATCACTCCATCTGTTGGCATCAGATGGTCCCTCTCTCATGACCTCCTCTGTAACCTCAGATCTGTCTGTCTGACTGTGGCTGCACATTAGAGACACTCTTGGTACAAATTTGTACACTCTTTTTGGAAAATGTGATTTGCTTGTAAAGCATCGTGCAGACAGACAGCTTGATTTGTTGCTCTGTGTATTTTACATTAATTGGTTTGCATTTTGGGATTTCAAGAGGGATCTGAGCTCAAGATCAGTGAAAAAAGGGAAATAACCTGACTGAAGAATTTAAATGATATAGAAGATGGGCTAAAGAGCCATGCTCAGTTTTAAGGAGGTTAAAAATACACTGCTCAGTCCAAGTCCATTACACTTCTGGGATATCAACCTGTCCAATTAGGAAGCAACACTGTGAATCAATTTCACCTGCTGTTGTGCAAATGGAACAGACAACAGGTGAAAATTAAATGCAATTAGCAAGACAACCCTTATAAAGGAATGGTTCTGCAGGTGGTGGCCACAGACCATTTCCCTGTCCTCATTCTTCCTGGCTGATTTTTGGTCACTTTTGCATTTTGCCAGTGCCCTCACCACTAGAGGTAGCATGAGGTGGTGTCTGCAACCCACAGAAGTTGTTCAGGTAGTGAAGCTCATCCAGGATGGCACATCAATGCGAAATGTGGGAAGTTTGTGTAAATGTATATGCATCATTCTTAGCCTGGCTTATATGAATTTATGGGGTTTTCTAAGCCCATGCTAAGCCATGCTTAGGGCACAGTTGTATACATGACACAATAATAAAAATGTTCCTTTATTGATTCATACTGCTTATGTTATCTGTGTGTAGCAAAGCTTAACTGAATGAGTTTTAATAAGAACGACTCTGACAAAATGTGAATATGGTCATAAAAACTGAAGAACATCTATTTTGCTGTAAAAACCTCTTCAAAACCACAAAATCCTTTTTATATAGTTTATATAACAACAATAAAGTCACATTTTTATTTTGTTCTAGTTCATAAAAGTGCCACAGGACACCCGATCCTGGGGATAGCATGTTGAACACACGCTAAGCATCACCTCTCCCAGATGAGCACACTGCTTCCGCCACAGAGTGAGACATCTTTTTCATCAGCAAAGAAAAAAAAATGTCAACAGCAACAACCACAACAACTAAAAACAATCTCCACATTTTGGCCCCATGGTGCCACAGTTCAACTTTGAGGCAGCGCCAAGCGTGACTAATGAGAGAGAGAGACAGAGAGAGAGAGAAATCAGACAGCAAAACAGCAACAACTACAGAAAACAAACATCTGCCATATTTTCCCGAAAGCTCAGTAGTTAGTCTTTGTGTCTGGCTGTGCTTGCATGTTAGGAGGGTAAAATAAGGTGCATTTCTCCAGCATCCTTGACCTTTCTTTGTCCTGGACTGATGGCTGCAGGTGGTAGAGACGGGAACATCAACAAACACAAGAGTTGTTGGCGAGGAGATGCTCACAGTGCAGACACGGTCACAGCAGTGTGTGAGGAGGAACCCCCAGCCGCGAGCCCACCATTGCTGTGGGTCTCACATTATGATGTCTCTGTCTGGAATTGACTTTAGAGACACAGAGACAGTGTGCAGCTGTGTGTGTTCTTGCTGTACCCGGTGTTCAGCTGTACATCTTGTACATCTGACTTTCCTATCTGCAACCAGGTGTGGGCCTTCTGAATATACACACACACACGCACACTTGCGTGCATAAACACATATGTTGACAGTTTCACTCAAATCTGCTATCTAAAATGCACAACAGAATAGGAATCACAGAGAATAGACCTCTGAATCTTTGGTGTCCCCTCTCTGAAACTAAACATGACATATTTAACACAAACAGCCAAATACAGTGTCAGATAAATGGAGTTTAAATGTAAGTGTCAAAGTGAGTGAATAAAAAAAGCAAAAGTTTTAAAGTTTGAGCTTTTCCTTTAATAGTGAAACCCATCTGTGCTGGTGCACTGTGCTTAATTCAGTTGATTTGCTGCCAGATTAGAGTTATTAAGCAGATCAAGTATGACCTTTCTGCTGTGAGTTTCTGTTAATTTACATTAGGCTGATCATTGATCACTAAATGCCAGGTACTAGCTTAGGAACCCCAGTATCCACACATTTAGGCTGTTTCTGAAATCACTCCCTATACACTCAAATTTTGACATTTGATGTTCCTATACAACTATTCCCGATTATGTTTTGGTCATATGGCATATGGTCATATGGTCACAATTAACAACAAAATAAAATATCTGAACACGCTGATATATTACTCCAGCTTTATTAACATGTTTTATGATTTGGTTCAGGTACTCACAGCACTGGGAAAGGGTCAGAGTAAGACTGTGGGCTGGATATTAGCGAAAGATCACTTCACACACAATGTTTGCATAAAAATTTAAATACAAACATGATCATAAGTATTTCTCATGCCTAAACAGAACCTCACTCAGGACTGCGCTTTCAAACTTGGGCCTGCACATTGCCAGTCCTGCACTTTATACACCCGCCATCCACCCCAACCACCTTGCGAGCAAATTCTGGTTAATTATTGTGGTGTTTCATTCATTCACAAAATACGTTGCCTGAGAACATAATGATTATGTCTGCTACAAAAATGTCATTGGGACTGCATTTTAGCTGTATAGGAACATAAGTTCCTAGGTGGATGTCAGACACTTGTTAATAATCGCCATTATGCTTCCTCACTAACAACTGTTTGAGCAATGGTTATTTTCTTATCATGCAATCAATGCATTGTGGTATTATTAGCAAAAAGTAGTGTACTTGCCTTGTACACTACGTTTAGTGTTGCATTGTGGGATACTTTCAGCCCACTATATAAGGCATTCTCAGTGAGAATAGTCACATTTGGACACACAACACAATAAAGTGCACTACATAGGTTGTAGGGAGTAATATCAGACACAGTTTCACTATGCTTAGTGTGGAAAATCTGCTCAATTGCTTAAATTTAGATGATAATATCAATACTGAGCTCATATTTGTACACTAAATGTAAACATATAACCAGCAGCAACTTAACTAATCTCAGAACAGTCTTGGAGGAAACAGTTAGTTTACAAAATGCAACTACACCATCAATTCATCCATTATCTCTCCTGCTGTTAAGGACCAGCTGTGACTAGTGAGATGCTCCGGACCGGCTGACAGCCTAGAGTTCTTCATGTCCAGGACTCGAATGGATCCAAATGGACCCTAGCCTGCGTGTGATCTTGTGCTGATGATGTGGCTTGTTATCATCATCACCGCGGAACAAAACAAGCCAAAAGTGAAGCGCGTGGAAAATAGAGATGTAGTTGCTGCTGTAAATGTGCCTCTGAAACACACAACTTATTTTTCTTTCTAAGACATTGCATTCGTGTTGAATACATTACTATTATTAAGCTATGATGCTGCTCTCTTTCATTGTTGCTGCTTGCTAATGTTGCTGTCTGTTTGGGTCTATTTAGGTTGACTGCACTTTGGATGGGGTTTTTGCTGTCCAGCTGTCCTTGTTGGTGCACATTTGTTCACATTGGATTCAGGTTGGATTTTAACAGGTCAGTTTAGGCTGGTTCCAAAGTTTAGGACCCTTGAAGACCTCTACACCAGTGTTTCACAGAGCTGATGCACAGACACGGAAAACTGACACTCACACTAACCTTGCCATTTATAATCCTCAGTTAACATAACTGCATGCCTGCAATGAGGGTGAGCGACCATCTGTAACAATCACTGCTCGTATTCATCTCGTGTTTGCACTGTTTTGTGCACCACTGTAGTGGGCACTGTGGACCAGGCTACAGCAGAGCACAGAAAGGCTGCTGTAGAGCAACAAAGCAGGCCAACCCAAATATTTCAGTTAATGTGTTCAAACTTTTCAGTGTGTTCAAAGTATATGTGTGTAGCTTGTGTGTGAGTTCTAGTTCAACTACTAAATATCTTGACTATCTAATTATCACTACTTTTTAGAAAGGAGACAGAAAAGGAAGTGGCCAAGCACAGCAACAAATATGTGCTAGCACGTCATGGTGTCCATGATGGTGTGATGCTGTTGGCCAACCAGTCTCCACTGGTTTCTTTGTACTCTCACAGTCTCAACAAGACTCAATAGTTTGGCCTAAGCCAGAAATAGCCCACCATATAAATGTAAACATTACATTTTTTTAGTTTTCATATTTTCTGCATGAAAGCAAATAAGAAATGTCAAACAACTTTTTAAAATACTGAGAAGAAGTTGGATTGTGGATATCTATTCTGCATGAAATTTGGAATATTAAAAACATCCCTATAAAACCTTGGGACATTACTAAATATAAATCATCTTTGAATACTATGAAGCAAGACAAACATTTTGATTGTTATAGTTGAACCACAAGAGAGGATATAAAAGAATCATTCTCAGCTTTCATACTCTGCAGGTTGTAGACAGATTTTCATCAGAAATTAGAAATGGACAAATTCAGATAAGATTCAGCAAAAAATAAATTCTTACTCAACATCAGCCCTAGTAGAAATCATGCAGTCAGATCCGATCAGTCTTCTAATCACCATATATTGGCTGAAGCCTCAGGGCAGAAGTTGAACTTTTTCATGACATCCTTCTCTCTCTTGTCTGACCCCAATATCTGTTTCTCTCTACCCAGGTGTTGTAGCCTGTGGTGTTGGCTCCCAGGAGCCCCCTGGTCAGTCAGACAGACAGACAGATACTCCTCTCTGCATATCCCCCCATCCTTGCATTTCTCCATCACATGCTTCTCTGGAACCATCTGGGTTTTATATAAGACCACACATGTCCCCCCTCATGTCTCCTTGTATTTACTTTGCAGCTTTGCTCTCTTTGCAAGGTCTTTTTCAAGTCACAGCTTTGACTTGGCTGTAACTTTCTATCTGTCTCCATCTTTGGTTACTTCAGAAATAAAATAAAATGAACCCAGGAAGCAGCCTGTTACATCGAGAGGAACAGTTTTGCTGCCAAAGTTAAGATGTAGTAATTTGTATGGGTAACAGGTTAGGGTGTCGATTTGATTAGTGTTAAGGTGAGTGAAATGGTGCAATGTTGCCAAGCATGACTCAAATCCTTGTTTTTGTAAGTGATTTGAAAAAGTAACTGAAACAAACAAAGAAGCAAACAAACAAACAAACATGTGAGACTGATACAGCTGATCTGTTCACTGTTTACTCCATGTTGACTTATAAAAACATTAATGGCACCAAAAACTGTTAACCATTGCTATAAAATGCCAAATAACACACACTGTTTAACTATTAGACTATTGTGCCTTTCTTTTCTTTTTGGCAGTTAAACATCCAGATTTAAGATGCAAAGTCCAAATGCTTTACATGTGCACTACCAGCCCAAAGTTTGGTGTTACAAAGAAATTGAAAAAAAGATTTTTTTTTTACACAAAATTGAAGAAAGTGAAATAAAGTGTTTGTGTTGTAAATGCCTATTGTAGCAGGAAGGACTGTTTTTAACAGAATAGATGTCCAGGCCCATTACCACCAACATTAGTCCTATGGTCTAATGGCACTCTGTCTTTGCTCATGCACATTTACAATAGGATACTGATCATTAGAAAACAGTTACATTAGCACAGGTAAAAACTTGTATGATTTCTGAGTGACACCAACCCTTTAAAATATGGCAGATAACATCTGGTTCTCTAACATGTTGGACCAGCTGAACATCAGATAGATGCTGTATGTGACACTGTAAGTTTAAGGGGAACAATGGTGCTCAAATGTGATGTCTTGCATCACATTTAGCATTTTGAGAAATACAGTAACAGCGTGAAAGGTGTGATTAACAAACCAGAAGTACAGTGGTGTGTTATGAGGCAGGTTTATGGACTCACCCTTTCTCATCTGAATTATTGTTGTAATCAGACTTTCATTGCTGATTAACGTGTGTCTTATAAACTATTGGTCCAACTACTATGTGCACCACAAACACAAACGCATATTTTTTCTGGCAGCAGTACAGCTGACTAGTGATTACACAAATCTGCAATCATAGTCTCACAGGTTTGGTTCCAACAGTCTGTCAAACAGCCGCTGACAAAATACAGTCCCTACCTCTTCTCCCATCTAAGCTCTTCTTCAAAAGACTGCCAGCTCAGGGTCTACAGCGTGAATGCAAAGAGAAATGCTGATCTGCGTTGTGCAGGCTCATGTTGGAAGTGACATAAGGTGGAATCTGAGCGATTTACCCCAAAATGTGTCACTCTACAAGGGCCTGCAGGTTAATGTGAGGGGATTAAATGCTCTAACATTTGTAGGGAGACTTCCTTGATTTGATTTGAATTGTATTGTTTAAACGAGTCTTAAAACCTTATTGTACAGAACAGACCTTCCCAGCAACTAATAATGGAATCTCAAAGCACCTCTCAAATTTGCGCAGACAATCACA
>OMLM01020447.1:123773-135397 GCA_900302695.1 Helostoma temminkii | reverse complement strand
ATGAAATATATATATATGTATAATATAAAAAAATATATAGTTATTTTTATAGTAGTTCTTTTTCATATTGTCAGCTGTTATAAATTCTTAGGGACCAAGGAAAACCACACCAATCGAAGCCATATGAAGAGTGCAAGACTAAGAGCCACTGTTACTCAGAGAAGGATTCAAGATCTGTCAGTCAACATGCACATGAAAGAGGAGCTAATCAAAGAACTTGACAAAACAGGTGTGTTTCTATGATTACATACTGTGTGCTCCTGTGTTTCTGTTTTTTAGTTGTTATTTTTTAGTTTGTTCTTATACTGAGTCAAGAATAATAAAAATCTTTGAATGATTTGTTCATGTATTAGAACATGCTTGAAGAGTTTTCTTATTCGAAGTTGGTCAACAAAACATTGCTGCAGTACAGATAAGAGCTTCCAGGTTCTAGCACCAAGTTGATGTCTGGAATATATATGTAAAGTTGGTATGTAAATGGTGCACCACATTTGGTTAGACTGGTAGTGTGTGACAATAACAACGCTATTGCAACTAGTGAAAATTTGATGTCTCTCCAAATTCTGGTGACTTAGAAAAATTGGATTTTTGTAATGAAGCTCCAGGAAACAACTGCACAGAATCATAACATAATAGTAAAATAAAAAAAATGACAGTATATTTATGTTTATCTTTTGAGCAATGTTTTCATCTTTAAATATGTGTTTTTATCTGACAGACAAGGTGGCAGAAGCAGTGGACAGACATGCCAGGCACAGTGCCGATGGCAGAGAAGCTGATGTGTTTGCAAGACTATCCATGCAGAGCCAGCAGGTCCGAGCAGAAATGTACCGCAGCCTGCAGCACATGAGGCTGCAGAGAGCACAGCTTCAGACCAGCCTCAACAAGCAGAGAGAGACCAGTGACAACAACATAGAACTCAACCAAAACTGGGTTAGCAGATAAAACTTCTAAATTAATGTTTTAATGTGTTGATGCAAACTTTTAAAATCATTAAAAAGAGTAACCTAAGTTGATAAACGTAGTTATCAAGTTGACTTAACTGAGGCATATGAATAAATCTGGTTTTATCATTTTAACAACAGTTTAAATTCAACCTTGGTGGAAGTATTTCTCTACACATCACAGAGAAATACAAAACTGCACAAATATAACAGTTGGCTGAAGGTAAATAATTATTCACAGCTTTTTTAAAACGCCATTCACGTTTTCGTATAGGAGCAAAGGGCAAGAGATTCTACAGTGTGGAGAAGCAATAACCAAGAAGAATCAAAGAAAAAGGTAAACTATTGTTAAATCTAGAAGTAAAAAGTTTTGGCAGCATTTCTTTTCTATGCAAACTCTCATTATCCTATTACAGTTTCTACTTTGTCTTCATTTCTGTGTGTTTGATTGTCTTCTTATAATCTTCCTATCATCTGCATCCGTATTTTCTCCTTTTACATATTTAATCCTATTTTTCCCTGCACATCCTGCTCTGTCCTGCTGTAGCTGTGTAATAGTAGTTGGATAGAGGTGGAGGAGGAACGGGTGCTTCAGAAGAGAGCAGAGCTGCGGGAGCTGGAGGATGAGCTGAGGAGGAGAGAGGAGGTTCTCCTGCACAGGGAAGCTTGTCTACAGCAGAAAAACAAACTGGAGATCAAGATGCTACGCTCTAGTCAGGTTAGCATATACAGTGGTGTAAAAATGTATTTACCCTCCTCCTGATTTTTTTATTTTGGTGCATACATCACATTTAAGTAATTCAGATCATCTCACTAATTTTAGTATTACAGAGATAACCTGAGTAAATGCAAAATGCATTTTATTAAATGATGATTTTATTTATTAAGGGGAATAAAGTTGTCCAAACCTGCTTGGCCCTATGTGAAAAAGTAATTGCTTTTGTCACAAATCACAACTTAATTGTGATTAACCACATTTTTTTCAATTCCACTTGCAACACTCAGGCCTGATTGCTGTCAGACCTGTTGAATCAGGAAATCACTTAAATAGAAGCTGTCTTATATAGAAGATGAAGATGTCTGACAAAGTGAAGCACGCTAAAAGATGTCAGAAAGCAACACATTGTGCCACGATCTAAAGAAATTCAAGAACTGATGAGAAACCAAGTAACAGATATGCATCAGTCTGGGAAGGTTTCCAAAGACATTTCTAAGGCTTTAGGACTCCGATGAACCACAGTCAGAACCTTATCCACAAATGGAGAAAACTTGGAACAGTGATGAACCCTCCCAGGAGTGACCGGCGTACCAAAATTACTCCAAGAGCAGCTTCAGGACCTGGATGACTTGTCATTATTGATGGAACTATGGAAATCAGCTCTCTAACAGAAAATCGTGAAGTAGAATGTCTGGCCATGAGTTTGTGACCTCACAAACACAATAATCACACAGCCGACTATTATGTTTAGGGGGCAATTGCATTTTTACATAGGGCGAGACAGGTTTAGACAGCTTTTTCCCTTAAAAAATAAAATCATCATTTAAAAAACTTTGTATTTATTTTCTTATTTTATCTTATCTTATTATCTTATCTTAGTTATCTTTGCATAATATTAAAATTTGTTTGATCTGAATCATTTAAGTGTGACAAATATGCAAAAAGAAAAAAATCAAGAAGAGGACAAATTTTTTACAGTACTGTATTCCCCACTGTACCAGATTTAGTGTTACATTTGTATTATGATTTAGCAAATATTTTATCAATAGCTGTTTATCAGTGAAACCTATGGAGTCTTTTCTTTTGTTTGACTTTTCAGGCTCTGAGTCAGGACCTGCTGCGTGTGTCCACGCGTTTGGAGTCTGTGGAGGAGCAGCTACAGAGCAGTACCACTGCACGGTGGACCATTACCATGGAGGAACTGGAGAAGGAGAGAGACATACTTAAAAAGAGGAGAGACACTCTGGATGCACAGCTGAAAGAAAACAGAGTGTTAAATGTGGAGGTCAGAACAAAAGAAATTGTGTATTGTGTTGTATTACAATAAAATTGATACCTGATATGATTCATTGATTACACTGGTTGTTGTAAACCTTCCTGGATAAAACCTTTTTTCCTCGTGCAGGAGGAGCATTCGCTTCTCCAGTTGGATGAAGCTATCGAAGTTCTGGATGCAGCTCTGGAGTTTAAAAACCACTGCATTCAGGAAAAACAAAAGACGTTAATCACAGACTCCTCATCGCATCAATCACAAAACGTTGAACCTGCTCAACTCTGTGATATCATTAGGAAGCTGAAGAGGCTCTCACCACTCGAGGCTTCAGAGCTACTCGTCAAATATTTCAACAAGGTAATATAAACGCACATGGATAGATGCATCATCCAGCTCTACATACTTGGTTGTGTGATCTCTGTTTTCTTTACCAGTGCCTAAATGTTTTCACTTTCTTAGTAATAATAATAAAAAAAGATTCTTCTATGATCACCACTGTTTTGTATTGCTAGTGAAATTATGTTTCTGTCCTCCCTCTTCTCCTACAATGTTCTCTTAATACCATTATAAACTATACCAGCTTCTCTCCATGATGTTTGTTTGCACCGTGTTAAATGATTACACCACTATAAAATCTTTCACACATGTTTTAGTTGTTGTCTCTATAGGTGTGAGAGCTAAAAAAGTATGGGATTCATCCTGTATCACTGTGATTATTTTGTGTAGTAACATGCGTTGTTCTGCACTATCCCTTATAATCTTCTCCAGGTTGTTTGTCTTCGTGAGACAGAGCATCATTTGCGTTTGCACTGTGAAGAGCTGGAGCTTCATGTTGGAGAGCAAGAGGTTGTGTTGAGAGAGATGGAGGCTGCCATGCAGCGTCTGGCCCTGGATGCAGACCGCAGGCTCACCCAGCAGCACAGAGATCACCAGAACAACATCCAGCTACTGCTGCAGAAATTTCAAGGTGAGGAAATCAGCCTGGACAACATGACTTTCCTCACTTTCCATATTATTTGTACAGAAACTGGGATGAAGCTGTTTCCTTTAATATTTCTCTCTTGTGCATGCCCGTGTGTGTGTGTGTTTAGAAGGTGGTACAGGAGATGCACAGCAGGCTGTACAAGACAGACTGCAACATCTGGAGAAAGAGTTGTTTTTCTACAAAAGCTCCAGCCGCCAGCTCAAAAAGAAGCTCAGAGAGCTTCTCAGTGGAGCCCTACACCCTGATGATCAGTCCTCACAAACACAGGATGACAGACACAGTATGCAGTTGCATGCAAGTACAAACGACTCCCAGACACACACTGAAGAGGTACACACAAGTACACATATTACACCAACATACACGAAGATACACGCTGAGCAAACAGACCGCAAGAGTGATTCTAATATCAAGAAACACACAGACCAAACACAGTCTCCCTCATCTGCTGAGCTCCAAGTCTACAAAAAGACAAAAGTGCCTGAATACAAACAGATACACATACAGCCCAAGGGGAGTATGGAAAGAGAGGTTGGTCACTTTGGGCAAAATGTAGAGAAGACAAAAGTCTGTTTGAGTCGCAGAGAGCTGAGACAGATCTCTCCAGCTGAACTGCATGTGCCGGGATCTGCCACACGGAGGCAACAGTCAGTTGTCAGCACCAGCACTGAGTCAGTGCTGGAGGACTCCATAGAAGTGCCCAGAAACACTGACAGATGATGATGCGTCATGTGCAGATATCTTCATTGGTGTTACATAGATCATATAACCTATGAGACAACAGCAATGTGTACAGCAGATTCCAGTTTGGTGATAGTAAACAAAGAAATATGTGTCATAAAAAACAATGACAAAACTCACTGCATATGACTAAAACAGTTGTTCCTCTCGTCTGTTCCTTTGAAAAAATTAGCACATAATGCTTGTTAGAATACTTAATTTAAGGAAGTGCCCACAAGAGCATTAAATTACTTCCCAGATCGAAATGCTGATATGTATTACATGCATGTCCACATTCATGTCCTCACCACGGTGAATGTCTTGCTGAACATATGGATTTTTTGCAAACCAGCAACAAAAGAAAATGTAAACAAAAACGTGAAATTCCCCACTTTGCAGCTTCTGTTTCAGCTCTGGACACACTTAAATACAGCTCTGCACATTCCATGTTTGTCTCCCTAAATGTAGGAATCTTAGCGACAAGCTCTTACAAGATAAATATATAAAATCTGTCTGTATAATATCATAATATTTTCCGGACATAAATACAGGGCATCGCATACATAACTGACAATCGTATGCATATTGTGCTAGAATTGCGTAGTAATTTTAATGCAATAAGCAGCACTTCTGAAATTATTTCTGTAGACATAAGCTCACTATACAGTAATCTCCATCTGCAACCATTATAACCAGTCTTCTCTTTAAAAACCTTCTATAAACATCAGTGGTTTTACAAATGTTCATACATGTAATCAAACAGTGCTTAGTGAAGAGAAATGTTTTGTCTGTCACCTTTGATTTTCAGCAGTGTTTAGCACTTAAATAGCCAGTAGATAACGACTGTTGGTTTGCTTCACACTAATATAAAGCTTGGTAATGCATTTTTATGCTTTTGATTTTTGATACAAACTTTTATATGTGTGCACTATGTACTTTTAATCATACTAGTCGTTGATTGCTTTGTAAATTATTTTTTTCAGATGGGTGTTTTTTTAATTGCAGTCAGATTTATTAAACTCATTAATATGCATTATGTCGCTGTTTTTCTTTTTTTGTGCAAAGAAGAAAATAGTTACTCACAGATTTACTACCTGACTTACTATCTGACTTCTGTCAGAAAACAACAAAGCTCTCAAGACAGCTGTATTAACAACCCACAAACGAAGAAGAGTTAAGCAGGTGGAAGGTGAATAACTATTACTATTTTTTTACGTTGTAAGAAATTTGGAAGAGACTTAACATTTCCCCCCGCTATCCAATGCAAATCAATTCTATAAACATATTGAGTCTCTTGCATTACATTTTCTACATTATCAAAGTAATGAATTCATAGTGACCTGTCCAGGGTGTACCCCGCCTCTCCTCCGTATGATAGCTGGGATGGGCTCCAACACACCCGTGACCCCTACGGGGACTAAGCGGTTCGGAAAACGGATGGATGGATGAATTTATTGTTTTCTGTACATACAGTTTTTCAACTGTATTCAGGTAGATAACTCGGCACAATTCACATCAATATGGGTTTAAAACTGTGCCCTATAACTCTCAGTATCCCAAACGCAGTAAATTTTGGCAACGCCAATCAGAGTCTCGCTTTTTGACTTTTTGACACCACCGGGCTACCGTAGTCAGACAATCGCTGGTAGGAAACCAACGGTACTCGACAGTCCTAACAAACAGGTGAAAGTCTTTTTTAGCAACTTTTCTAGTCAATACTGTCAATTCAGTACAAGCAAGTCAGTGTATTAAAAACAAGAAAACGATACGAATTCATTCATATGTTTTTGACTGTTATGCACCATTACTTTTGCACTTATTTAGAAGCTAACAAAGCGGCTAAGCGTTGTATAGTTAGCTAACGTTAGGTTAACTTGCTACTGTGTAATGCTAACTGTGTTACAAGACAGTTTGAAACTGTACTGTTCAAATCACTTACGGTTATCACAATTGCTCGTTTTTGATAAAACACACTCTACTGTATAATCTGTTGCTTGAAATAATACTGCTGGTTGTGATATGGAGGTGCTTTTTGTTTGAAAAGGTGTTGCCACCAGAAGCTAAGTCGTTTTATGGTCTGTTTTTAGTTTTCCTTCTTGAATTGTTCTTTGTCTTGTTTTAATCATGGCTCCAGTGAGTTGCATTTTCGCAATGGCATCGTCTGCAATGATCACCGTGCCCACCACCGCCTCCCGCTTCGCCCTTCTCCAGATAGACTCGGATTCAGACTCCGACACCTCCGAATCGGGGAAGACCACCACCAAAGGTGGACGGGACTCCTCCGGGAAGCAGCGACAAGGAAAGGCAGGAGCAACCGGGGGTAAGGCGACACAGGGCAATGACAAGAAGAAAGACAAGAAAAAGAAGAAGAAGGAACAGCAGCAGAGTGAGGCCAATGAGGTAAGATATTGCTTGGACTGTGTGATCTCACTCTCCTTCATTTATATCTGGGTTATTAGGCTGTATACATGGCCTTCCTGCTGTAATAGACATGGGTGGTGAATGTGCTGCTTTGTTTCATTTCATTCTATGTGAAACCGCAGAGGATGGTGTCATGTGCTTCAACAAGGAACAGACTTTGTTTTGTTTCACCTGTTTAGTGCAGGTATAACTCAAACTGGGATCATTGCCTTTATTTAGACTTTATTTACAAAGCAGTAGCTCATTTTATATCAAGTAACACTAAACTTTGCTTTGTGCTTTACATTACACTGCTATGCTGATAGGTGATATGTGACTGATCTCAGGTCATCATGTTTGTACCAGATGATAAGTCCAGTCCAGTGTTTGTCTGCTGTTCATACACATGGACGGTTTATTCAGCAGTAAAACAATAGAGCAAGGTATTGTTCATAACGGTAGCAGTCATGACATTAAGTCTAGTGTTTAACTTTTTTTCTACCAGCTACGTAATCTGGCCTTCAAGAAGATTCCCCAGAAATCTTGTGCCCCTCCTCCCTGTATGTCACTGTCAGAAATAGCTGGTGAGCTTCTCACCCCTGCATCTGGAGACCACAGTGTACCTTCAGAGGGGTGGCAGCAGTGGAAGCAGAGGGATGAGCAGGTAAGAGAAAACAAACACTCCCAATAACTGATGTATCAGCTGTTGAGGGATCGGCAGTAGAGGAGTGTTTGTACTGTCATGTTTTATGTGTGTGAGCAACCAGTATTATATTATTTACGGGTGTAATGGTCTAATGAAGACTCAAATCAAAAATTGGTGACATTTAAAAATAAATCAGTTATTATTGCTCGTTGCTCCTCTGTCCTCCTCTCTACTCTGATGTTATTCAGTGCTGAGCAGGGAGCCTACACCTGGTAGAGGGAGGAGCTTATCTGAGAGTGGAGAGCTGCTGTCAGACACAGTCACCAGAAGCTGCTCAGTTTTAAGATCTGTAGCAAATTAGGGTTGCTATACAGTTCTACATACATTTAGTTTTAGCATTAGCATGTTTATAACAATTAGTGATTATTGAACAAGATTGTATGTGTTGGAAACTGCAGTCAGCTCTGAGATTACTACTCTGAGAGTTTACACCTGTTAAGTGTTGTTTAGTGGCTTTTTACTCACTTACACTTGTCAGGTATAAGGAACTAAAGTCTCACATCACCTGCTGCTGTCCTGTGTGTGTGAAGAGCTGAGCTCTGCCCTTAGTCACAGAGGAGAAACTGCATCAGAAATGGCAGAACTATATTTTCAGATCTTCTAATCCCACTCCTTGTTTTCATTTAATAAAAATACATCCAGGTGAGTCCCCGGAACCTGTGCATCAATAAGTCGGTCAGCCACTAACTGTTATATTATGACATTGTAAATTAAATGATGTAGGGAGCTTCTCAAATACTTCTGCTCCTCCTTCATCAGTCAATCCGTGGTTTACCTGCATTCCGAACTGTCGGAGATGATCTGAATGGATCATGGATTAACCATGGTCACCACTAGCAATATTAAAACAAATTCATTGATTTTAGATACATTTGCTAAACATGGGACCTCTTTCCTTCTGTTACATCAAACTGTTTTGGTTCCAGGCTTTAAAAGAAAAGATTCAAACCTTACAGCCCAAACATGTTTTCTTGCTTATCTGTTTTCCTCTTCTTCCCTTAGATAACCACTGAACTATATGAGGCAGACTTGGAAAAGGCATTGATTCTAAGTAAACTGGAGTATGAACAACAGAAACAGGTACATTGCTTGCATTCACTTAATTTGAAAGGCACATTAACATGGGGTATACATTTCTCTAATGTATCTCCTAATTGGGTACATCATTTATGTCATAAAGAATAAACAAAGTTGTGACAGCACATAAATCTCACTGTTTAATTTTAAATTCAGAACATTCAGAACAGTGAATTCAAAATGACTCCCTTGTCATAAAAACTGAACTTCAATATCTGACCTGAAAGTTAAATTAAGTTAAGATTTCTTAAAGCCATATTTAGTGTAATAATTGTAACTTAACATTAGTAATTCAAGTCAAATTATGTACTTTCATTTTGGAGACCAACACAATAACATCTTCGCCAAAGTCACGAGGAGGAAAAGAAGGTGGAGGGAAGAAGGACAAAAAGAAGAATCAGCAGACAAAAGACAAAAAGACAGTTTCACTGCAGGACTTCCAGGCTGAAGGCAGTGTAGGTGAGAAAAACTTAATGCCCCTCAATCTCCCACAATACAATAAGGCCTTTTGTATTCACAACATTTTTTAAAATAAAATAACAATTTCTCTTTGCAGAGCATTTAATTAAAAAACAAGAGAAAGAGGTGAGTTAAGACTTTATACATACACAGTAAAAATGAACATTACTTATATGTAGACTGAATGCACTGTATGATGTGACACATCACTATTGAAACATTGACATCCAGGACGCCAGAGTGGTTAACCCAGCACTAGGAACTGGGCAGGAAGAGCGTTTTTTTAACAGGCTGGAAGATGACGTGAGTCGGATTATCCAGCGAGAGAAAAGACGTGAGCAGTACGCTAACTGCCAAGGACAGGAAGTCAACACGTCCACAGAACATGAACCAGTGAGTGGGCAGAGATAAATGCACAACAAAGTACAAGCTGTGTTTATGAGTTCTTGTGTGGCTGTATTAGTGGCAGGCAGTAATTTGTCCTACTCTTTTTTTTTTTTTTTCTTTTTTTTTTTCATCTGTTAGGACCCCCGAGCAGAGCAGCTGAAGTACGAGCTGGAGAAGAAAGACGAGGAAATTGAAAAGTTAAAGAAGACCATCTCACAGTGGGAGGTCAGCAGCACTGTGGTTATGTGCATAAATGCAGTACAATATACTAGAAACCTAAAAATATACTTGTGTGTAGACACTTGGATTGATTATACTACATTAGAATTGTCTCTTACATGACAAAAGACATGTTGCACAGTGTGGAAGTCTTAACGTGTCCAAAACTTTAGACGTGACCCAACAATGACCTGAGTAGACCCAAACAAAGAGCGAACACAAACACCAGAATCACTGAAATGGTCAGTGCTAGTTGGTCTTGTAGTTGGTTTTCTTTAACTTGTTCTGTACATTTAAAAAAAAAACCTGCATTTCACTTCACCTCTTCTTGTTTTCCCCTATAGTCATAGTTATTCACCATACTGCCAGATTCAAAAAACTTTATTAATCTGAGAGGGAAATTGTTTTACCTGTTACAGCTGCTCTCTCATTAAAGAAAGGAAAGAGAAGAACCATGACAACACAGATAACAAAGAGAACACAAAAATTAGAAATGTACAGAATTGACATTAATAGTGACAAAAGATATAAATAATGTTATGATGACATGACATACTGTATAGATGTGTCAGTCCCCCGCCCCTTTGCAGTAGGTGGAGGAGTTGTACAGTCTGATGGCCACTGGGAGGAAGGATCTCCTGTGGCACTCTGTGGAGCACTTGACATTGATCAGTCTCTGACTGAACGTGCTCCTCTGTCCAGTCAGTACACTGTGTAGTGGGTGGGAGGGATTGTCCAGAATTGAGAGGAGTTTGGACAACATCCTTCTCTCTGCCACAGTTTGAAGAGGGTCCAGCTCCACACCCAGAGCAGAACCAGCCCTCCTGATTCATTCAACCTGTTTGTGTCTGCAACCTTCATTCTTGCCCCATCAGACCACAGCATAAAAGATGACACTGGCCACCGCAGACTCATAGAACATCTGCAGCATGGTGCTGCAGACATTGAAAGACCTGAGCCTCCTCAGAAAATACAGTTTGCTCTGGGCCTTTTTGTACGTCGCTGCGGAGTGTGGTGTCCAGTCCAGTTTATTGTCCAAGTGGACTCCCAGGTATTTGTACTCTGATGCTAAATCCACCTCCTCCTGCCCTATAGAGGGAGAGAGGTGGCAGGAGTCCTGGATTTACTGAAGTCCACAACCAGTTAGTTTGACTTTAGTTTTATTGATGTTGAGCTGGAGATGGTTCAGCCCACACCAGTCCACAAAACTGTCCACCACTCCCTGGTACTCTGTGACGTCTCCACCCTGAATACATCCTACAACAGCAGAGTCATCAGAGAACTTCTGAAGGTGGCAGGACTCTGAGTTGTACCTGAAGTCTGAGGTGTACAGGGTGAAGAGGAAGGGGGACATAACTGGTCTCTGAGGAGCTCCTGTGCTGCAGACCACAGTGTCAGACACACAGTTCTGCAGGCGGACATACTGGGGGCGGTCATGATCCACCGAACCATAGAGGTATCTACCTGCATGTTTTTTTAATTTCTCACCCAGCAGTGCAGGCTGGATGGTGTTGAATGCACTTGAGAAATCAAAAAACATAATCCTCACTGAGCTCCCTGGTTTGTCCAGGTGGGTGTAGGTGCGGTGCAACAGGTGGATGAGGGCATCATCCACTCCAACTTGATGCTGATATGCAAACTGGAGGGGGTCCAGTGAGGGTCTGACCACAGGTCTTAGGGACTCCAGAACCAGTCTCTCGAAAACCTTCATGATGTGAGATGTTAAGGCCACTGGT
>OMLM01020447.1:113742-123753 GCA_900302695.1 Helostoma temminkii | reverse complement strand
GTAGTACACCACATAGCTGAGGGACACAGACCTTCAGCACCTTTGGGCTGATGTGGAGCTTGTTCAGCTCTCTCCACACCTGCTCTGCTGAGAAAGTCAGTACAGAAGTGGTGGCCATGTTATGTGAGGGGGTGAATTGGGAGGTCCCAGTGAAGCTGTTTTGGGAGGTGGATCAGTGGCTCTGCCTAAAATTCATTGAAAAAATTATTTAACTCTTGGCCCACACAGTCCCCTGGTTGCTGGTCTTGTAACCAGTGATGGTTCTCATGCCCCTCCACACCTCCCTGATGTTGTTCTGGTGAAGGCTTTGGTCTAACTTCTTCTTATAAGCCTCCTTCCCTTCCCTGATCCTGACAGACAGCAGTCTCTGAACCTCCTTCCTTATCAGCAGCTGACAGCAGGTAGGCCCGATTAGACTAAGCAGAATTTGGACCCTGGTCTGATCTCAGGTCCTCAGAACCAAGTGGACCAGTGAAAACCTGAACCAATCGCCTACACCCACATTAAAACCACAGATGGGGTTAATAACATTGATTATCTAATTAGCATAGCATCTCTCAAGGGGTTGGATACTGTATCTTAGGTCAGCAAGTGAACAGTCAGTTAATGTGTAAGCAGAAATAATTCAAAACAGGAGCAGTTCTGGACTCCTCCATAACCACTGGTGCTCTTCAGTCAGATCCCACAGAAGATCTACTGGACCACAAATTATGGAAAAACTTTATGCTGGCTATGATTGACAGGTGCGAGAAGACACAGTGCATCACAGTGCATGCAGCTTTCTGTGACTGGGCTGCACTGCTCCAATACAAGTTAGAGTGCCAGTGCATTACCTTTTGCCCAGGCGAAAATTGTGGCAGATTGATTTACACTCCATAGCCAGAACCAATCTTTTTTAAATTAAAAATATTAGAACATTCTATTTTGTTGTTTTTTAATATTTGGTTTACTACTGTAGGCTACAGTCCTATTCATTGATGTAAAAATGGACCAACCCATAGTGT
The DNA here is from genome assembly GCA_900302695.1 of Helostoma temminkii. Taxonomy (NCBI): domain Eukaryota; kingdom Metazoa; phylum Chordata; class Actinopteri; order Anabantiformes; family Helostomatidae; genus Helostoma; species Helostoma temminkii. Next base: position 122,749 of record OMLM01020447.1, on the reverse strand, counting down.
TTGACAGCAATGATTTTCTTGAACACATTTTTCCAGAGTACAGCAGAGATACCACTGCAAGCTTAAAATAAAACATGAGAAATGTGGTCGCATAAGAGCAGAAATGATTATGGGCAGATTCATGGTAATTTTCTCTTCACTTTCCTGAACTGTGGCTGAGACAGGTTTCATCTCTCAAATCATGTGGGCTGTGATTAGCTTGAATTACTGTTGGCTACAATGGATATACAATACAGATGGCTTTCCAGAGTGAAGAAATATATTAGTATCTAGAGAATTTTCCATAAATCACTTTAGCATGATCCGGTTCTCACTATTTCCATTAAATGCCAAAAGTTGTTCATTCTTTACTGCAGGTAAAATACAAAGAGGTGAAAGCAAGAAATTCCCAGCTGCTTAAGATGCTCCAACAGGGAGAGAGTGAGTTATACATTGTTTTACACACAGACCTCAATCTTTTTCTTCTTTCCCTTACCCAATCAAGATTTACCTATTACTATGTGTTTCCTTTAGTGAAAGATAAAGCAGAAATCCTTCTACAAGTAGAAGAGCTACTACATATTAAAGAAGAACTGTCATCACAGGTATGTTATAAAGATTATAAGAGGAATATGGGTGTGTTAGATATTTTTACATTTATGTGCATTTCTGTTTTTAAGGTAACATTACTACATGCAGCTCTTGAACAAGAAAGATCAAAAGTCAAAGGTCTGCAGTCAGAACAACCAAAACATCAGGTGAGCCAAAACAACTGGTGTTTCGCAGTTACTTGGTTACTTACTAACACCCTGTAGAGCAGAAAGACAGAAAAACAGCAGCCAGAATGTCATTGCAGTTTAAGTAAACCACAGCAAAGAAGTACAGGGTTTAGTTTCGGTTGTTTGTTTTTTGTTACCCTTTAACTTTAATATGGTCAATAAAATACTCTGCCAATGCTATAAATAATTTTCTTGTTTTGCAGGGAAATAAGAAAGGGAAGAAAGGCTCGGAGATGGATCTATGAAGGTTGTAAAAAGAAAAGACGTGAATAGGAAAATAAATTAATGAAGAGAAAAACACTACTGATCATAACCAGGGTTCAGTTTCCTTTTTTTCAAGTTTAGACTCAATTGCAGCATTAAATGCATGTCTCATAATAACCCACACATACAGAATATAGCCCAGGATGTGTCAGGCAGTAGAACAAGATGCAAGATTAAAAAATGACTGATTAAAGTTTGTGTTGAAATGCTGGTTTGGCACCTCTGCAGAGTTCCACTGCATCTCTAGTACTGTCTAAAGTTGTGTGCCTGATCTTTCAGTAGGCTCCGGTGCCACCACGACAGATGTGAAATGTATGTTTGTTTTTCTTTTTCTCACTGTCAAGTAAATAAACGACCTTTTCAGTGAATAAATTCTTCATTTTTGGAATGTCAAGATTATAGTAAACTAGTGTCTGAAACACTAAATGGAATTATTATCAAACTGTATTACTGAGTGGATGTAATGCAGCCATCTACAAGTTGCTGTCACTATAAATACAATCATCTTTTTTAACAGAGCACTTTTCAAAAAAATTCAGTCAAATGAATTAAAAGTAAACAAAATCAAAGAAAATGCAACACTTATAGCGTGAAGATATTTGACCTTCGTCCTCATCATTTAGTCAGAGGACACTTTTCAGAGTTTCTAATACAAACAGCATCTTTCTTAACGTTGAATATTTTACACACCACATGTTTAGGTTCGACCTTGACTCACACTTTTTTCTTAAAACCTTGTTTGCTGAATGTAAATGCAAATGTGAATATTTGCCTTGGACATGTGACAATGTGGTTAATTCGTGAGAATTTGCTGTGAGAAGATGTCAGTTGGGAAAAGAACAGAGTTATGTGACTGCTGATTAATTTTATGGTGGACTATATCTTTAAGTATGCGGCGTTACACAGCTGAATATGGAATAATTTATGTTTCTCGTAAATAACAGTACATAGCCACATCAGAGGAGAATTAGCGGTAACAAGTCACATAGTTTCTTCTCACAATAAAAAGTGGAGGACTTGAATGTCCACGTCCCTGCGCAGTCTTGTCAGAGCTGATTCACATTCACACAACTTTCTGCCGAGTCATCGGGACAGACGCGCACCTCCGCCCCGGGACTGAGCGCTTCTTCCCAGCTCCGCTCGTCATCGTCGGCACAGAAAGGACCGAGATGGCAGGAGAAGTGAAGGATGAACCGGGGGCACAGGCTGAATGTTACAGGTCTGACACGATCCATGTTGCCGTGAAAAGTCTCTCAGACATCCAGGACTTCGACGTCAGAGGAGACTGCACTGTCAGACAGGTCTGGAGACCAACACATTTAACTGCTGTGTGTCAGCTTTGTGTGTAAAATGGTTTGGTTTGATAAGATGTCAGTAATTCAGTTTCCAGTTTATGATAATCCCTCCAAATTAGGCTAGTCTATTATTTCTAGGCCGACCACTGACGCCTTCATTATGGCTTGAAAACTGCTGTTGTGCGTCTCATGTTTATTTGTGTAGTTGAAACTGGGTCTATCAGAGCGTCTGGGAGCCTCAGCAGAGCAGCTGGTCCTGATCCACTCGGGCCGGGTCCTCGGAGACTCAGAAGTCCTGAGTCACCTTAAAGGACAGGAAAAGTCAGTGAGCCTCTGCATGATCCGAAGGTACAGCCACATACATGCAGTAATGTGTTTATTGGCTGTAGCGTAGGTCATGTTCTGCACCCCACCTACTAAAAAACAGGCCTTGTGCTGAAAGAATCCGAGAGCACTGAATTGTGGGAGACTTTATATTAAAGTCACATGTCTGTGTCCCAGAAGTCAAACTACCAGAACAATCCTTTAGTTTGTAATGACACTAAGTAAAATCTGCCACTGCTATAAAATGTCATGTTCATTAATTAGATCTGTGGTATATGTTTCTGAAATACTGATACTACAAATTCATTTTTACTCATTAATCTACATCCAGTGCCTCATGATGACAAAGTGAAAACATTTTAGAAATGTATTTTAAATTTATTTAAAATAATAAATTGAAACTATCACATGTACTTAAGCAGTCAGACCGTTTACTCAGTACTTTGCTGAAGTACTATTGGCAGCAGCTAGGGCCTTGAGTCTTTTGGGTATGATGTGATAAGCTTTGCACTCCTGGACTTGGGGATTTTCAGGTTGGATGGAGGACTGTCAGCCATTTTCAGGTCTCTACAGAGATATTCATTACGGTTCAAGTTAGGGCTTATCTGAGCTGGGTCACTCTCGGACATTCACACAGGTGTCCCTAAGCCACTCCTGTGCTGTCTTGGCTGTGTACTTAGGATCGTTGTCATGTCAGAACGTGAACCACAGCATGATGCTGCTACCACAATGCTTCACTGTAAGGATGGTATTGGACAGGTTATGAGCGGTGCCTGGTTTCCTCCAGACATAGCATTTAGAATTGAAGCCAAACAGTTTATTCCTGGTTTTTATCAGACCAGAGAATCTTGCTCCTCACAGTCTGAGAGTCCTTCAAGTCCTTCAAGCCACTCAGCCATAAAGCCCAGATCAGTGATAGGCTGCAGTGATGGTTGTCCTTCTGGAACTTTGTATCATCTCCACAAAGGATCTCTGGAGCTCAGTCATAGTGACTATCAGGTTCTTGGTCACCTCTCTTACAAAGACCCTTCTCCCCGACTGCTCAGTTTGGCTGGGTGACCAGCTCTTTAAAGAGTCCTGAGTGTGCCAAAGCTCTTCCATTTGAGAATTATCAAGGCCATTGTGCTCTTGGGAAACTTTAGCGCAGCACAATATTTTTGGAGACTTCCCAAGATCTGTGCTTTGCAATAATCTTGTCTCTGAGCTCTGAATCATGTCCAATCAACTGAATTTACCGCAGATGGACTCCAGTCAAGGTGTAGAAACATCTCAGGAGCAATGAAGGAATATGGGAGGCACCTGAGCTAAATTTGTGTTGCTGTTACAAATGGTCTGAATACTGCGTACAATGTAATATTTCAATTGATTAATTTTTAGCAATTTTTTTCTGTTTTTCACTTTGTCATTATGGGGAACTACGTGTAGATTAATGAGAAAAAAACAATTGTGTGGACGTTAGGTCATGGCAATTGGATTTCAATTGGACCCTAATGCAAGTGTGAGAAAAGTCTGGACCTGATCGCCTAGAGACAGCGATTCTGTTAGCTCAAAACGTTTCACTTCTCCAAGTAGCTTCATCGGGCTGCAACATAACAAAATTGAAAAAAGTAAAGGAGGTCTGAAAACTTTCTGAACCCAACGGTTTCACCAGAACTGGAGCTCTAAATTCAGACTCACTTTCTCCCTGTCAGGCCTCAGCATTCGTCTGCTGCACCCACCAGCGATCCTGCTTCAGAAACAGCTCAGTCAGAGGTCAAATCTGTTTTTGGCCACAACCAGGACAACAACACACCATCTCCCACCTCTCCCCTTTGTCTGGGTAAGAACTGCAGAACACAGGAACTTCCTCAAAGCCAATCTGTAATTTTTGCCCTTTTTCCACATATTCCACTGATACAGTTTCCAGGCTTCATGTGTCCTGTTGTCTCTATCTGGGTTTATACCGATGTTGTGGGATGATCAGCTCTTACTCAGTTCTCCATTATATTGCATGTTCTCTTTTTTTGATCTGATCTTATTACCATAGTGGAAGGCTTGGACAGTCTTGGCCTAACTAACAGCGGCCCTGGGTTCTTCTCTTTGCTCCAACACCACATGGAGAGGCAGCTGCTGGCTGACCCAGAGATGATGCAACGTCTGCTGTGCAGCCCCTTTGTGCAAAGCACCCTCTCCACCTCCAGTCCCCACCTAACCAGGCAGCTCATCCTGTCCAACCCCCAAATTCAGCAGCTCCTAGAGACAAACACGGAGGTGGGAGATATGCTTAACAACACAGAAGTCATCACACAGGTGGGTGCTGTTTAGGATACAGAGGGGTGTATGAGCTTGTGTGAAGGGTGTGTTGACATTATACTGTGTACATGCATACATGGACAAGTTATAATTTCAATAATCTGTGTAAACGTGCACTAGGAAATGTCAATTTTCACTATTGCCATTGACAAAATAGTTTCCCCCAATACTCATCACACCCACATGTTCAACATCTTCTTGCTCTTGCATCTGTTTTCAGGTGTTGGAGCTCATCAGTAACCCCGACATGATAGAGGAAGTGATCTGTAATGATCACAGAGCATTAGAAAATTCACAGACAGAACCCGACAACCATGAAGCCCTTACTCATGGCCTTCAGAACACTGATGCAAAACTACAGGAACATAGCCTCAAACGATCACAGGTATAACTTTAAAGATGTTTCTCTGAATTATCTTTGTAGATTTGGCAAAACAAGTCATGTGCGCATATCTCTGCTGTCTCTTCTAGGTGCATATAGGAGCACCCCCAGTGGTGACTACAACATCTGGGAAGCCTGAAGGAGAAACAGACCAGAAACTGCCCTTCTCCTTTCACTCCACAGATCCTCTCAGAGAACTCACTGCCACACCCAGAGCTGATCCAAATCCTCAACGCACTGTTACCGCAGGCACAAAATTAATAAACAATCTTTAACCACAAACTAAAGTACCACATTATTAAGACCCTCATCAGAAAATTAAGCCAATCTGCAAAAAACAAACATTAGTTTGGTGAAGCTAATTCATTCAGTTGATAAACTGAATGAACACAGTTTACAGTGTTGTGTATTTGAGGTGTATTTATTGTTTTAATTACATTTTTCATCATCACCTCTTCAGGTTTTTCCTGCTTTTTGTCATTTTATATTTGTGCGCTCCTCATTCTTGTGTCAGGCATGCAGTCATTGTTGGAGGAAATCACAGCCAGTCCAGGCCTGATGGAGAGTCTGCTGTCTGGGCCGTACGTCAGCAGCCTTCTGAACTGCCTCAGTCAGAACCCTGACCTGGCTGCACAGGTAATACATACACATGGGTGTTTAGAAACACATAAACGGACTGGGAACACATGACAGGCAATCCGATGATTATTTTTTTTTGTAATATTCAACAGGCAGTTACTGGTACATTTCCATAACCATATAGTAATGTGTTTTCGTGAGCATCTGTGGGAGAGATCTGTAACCAGGCTGCAGTTTTCCACCTCATTTCTTATGTTACATAATAGCTGCAAACAAATCCTGTGCACTCAGACAGGTTTATAGCTCCCTTATATTCTGACTCTTTCAGATGCTGCTGAGCCACCCTTTGTTTTCACTGAATCCACAGCTACAGCAGCAGATGAGACAGCAGCTCCCCCTCTTCCTGCAACAGGTCTTTTATTCTATGTCTCTTCCAGTTGGAACACACATGAATATATTTTGAAAATGTTTGGTACTTGAGATTTATCACCACTTTTACTTGAACAGTATTCATAGTATGTTTCTTGCAAGCACAAATTTGTTGTGATTTGAATGTGGAACATTCCTACCCAGGGAAACCTACCTTAAACTAGGGATATTGATCTTATTGCATCAGTCAGTTCTCATCTTATCATTAATATTTTCATTTTTAATTGTCCACTACATCTAGATGCAGAGTCCAGAGCTGCTGTCAGCTTTGTTGAATCCCAAAGCAATGGAGGCTGTGCTACAGATCCAACAGGGTCTACAGACTCTGGCTGCAGAGGCACCTGCCCTCATACCCACGTGTGTGCTAACAGACATCTCAACCTGGACATCTATTTAGATTTAATGTCTGGATTTTAAATATATTGTGAAATGTTTTATGAGTAGAAACACTTTGTCTTGCAGGGCCGGACTGGTAAACACTGGTACCAGTGTCAGTGGTGCCGCTGAGCCAGCATCTGACTCTGCCCTGAACAGCCAATCGGGAAATGTTCCTCATGTTGCTACAGTGACAGAGCAGCAGCAGCAGTTTGTACAACAGATGCTACAGGCACTGGCTGACACCAATAATGGGGTATTTATTGATTATGTATAACTTCGTTGTCTGCTGCAGTGTGTCCCTAACAATGTTTTAATGTATTTACACATCAGTACAACACATGTTGAGCTGCAGCACCCAATCAAAAATGTTGCTACCACTGGAGGTTTTGTCAACACATTGCACTGCATTTGGCCACATCCAGCTGTGATGTTTGGTGTGGTCAAATGTACAAAAATACAAATTAGTTCAATTTCACAATTCAGACACACATTTAGTCAATTTCTGTCACCTTTTAATAATTTTTATCACAGTATCATAACAAACAAGCCTTTAAATAGCCTTTCTGTCATGTCCTGTCAGGTCCATGGTGAGGAGGCAGAGTTTCAGGAGGAGCTGGAGCAGCTGAACTCAATGGGCTTCAGAAACAGACAGGCAAACCTTCAGGCCCTCATCAGCACAGGAGGAGACCTCAGCACTGCTGTACAATACCTGCTCAGTCTCTGACACATACACACATAATTACATACACATTTGCATTTGTAGGAATCTGCACTCAGATGTTATAATAATAAACTTGTCATTATCATGACAAGGTGCTTTATGAAAAACAAACAAAAGACACATATGTCGTGGTTGTATTCCTGTAATTTCAGCAGCAAATTCATTCCTTAGCTTTCAATACAAATCTCTGTTTCAATAGTAAGTTATATTCATTAGCATTGACATAAAAGTCACGTTTACCATAGTAAACTTTAGATTGAGTTACTGTAGCTTTTCCTAAAGGTCTAATATGAGTCACTGAGGCAAATATGTGGTTATAGTCAGTATAGTATGTAAGAATTTGTGGGTTTTATGAAATGCGAACTGAGAGAACGTAGAACATGTACATAAACCGGAGAAACAGGATGTTTTTGTCTTTGTTAGTGCTTTAGAGATGTATTAGGGTAGAAAACAATCACTTTGACTCACTGACATGCACTGGTGCACGTCCATACAAGCATTTAAATCCACATCACATGCTGTAGACTAGCAATTGCATAAATATTCAGAGCCACATCATGTTTTATTAATGTCTGTGCAGCCACACTGTGAAGCTCAGGCTGTTTCATCTTGCCACCTGGTCAAAGCTTAAAAGCTTTTAACACTCAGAGAGTGACGATTCACACTCCCAGTCAGCAGATTGAACCAGGAGCACAATCTGTCGTGTACTATCCCCACTCTGCCTAGTTTCTGGTGTGTCTTGTTTACCACAGATACATAAAATAGAAAATTATTAGGGTGTACTCAGTTCCGAAAGATGTAATCAAAATAGAGACGTTAACTTTCTCTTTAGGCTGATTTACACAGTTTGTTAATCCTCTGATCAGAGAAGATTAGACTGAAAAAAGTTTGTATAATGCAAAAATCATGAGAGTGCTTTACTTTGCAGTCTGAGTCTGTTGTTATAAACCCTGAGTGCTTAACTATCTTTAAGTCCACATACTGGTGAAGTAGGAGATTTGATGTTCTCTCCTTTAGCAGTTTATCATATAGTAGTGTGTATAGGACTAGTGTCAAGTGGATCCATTTTCTATCCCTTTGGATTTCCCTAAACTACCACTGACTGAGGAACATACAAAAACCCATCCAGCTGACCTGTTATTGTTATTTATGTTTTATTTTTCAGCATAATTTTTTAAATATGTGATGTTTTAAATTTCAAACAAATTAATGATGGTGTCCATGGTGCTCCATGGTAATTGTAATTGTTCTGCAGTAAATGCGGCAGTAAATCTATTTGATTTTCTGATTAATATATTATATATATATAATATATATTTAGTCCGTACAATGATGATAATGGGGGAAAATATCTATTTCCAAGAACCCAACAAGAGATCTACAGATTATTTGTTCAACTCAATATACAATTATAATAAACTAAGAATAAGAATCCTAACATTTGAAAAACTGTATCATATTGTACCAGAGTTGGTGGAGAGTCCAGGAGCATCACCTTAGTCTCAATAAAAGCATGTTAGACACAAACCAGCCTGCCTTCTTCTTTCATTAATAAAAACATAATTTATAATACAATCAGTTGCAA
>OMLM01020447.1:98489-113326 GCA_900302695.1 Helostoma temminkii | reverse complement strand
ATGTGTGTGTGTGATTCATCTGACAACCTGTGTACATTTGTCTGTTGCTGCCAGATTGAGGAGTTTTTGATGTGTGTGTGTGTTTGTACATGCCAGTTTGTCTGGATGTGTGAGATACGCTAGTAACGAAAAGGTTTTTTTCTGGATTAGAAGCTCCTAAAATATTTGAGTTGAATGACTCACATCACATAAACAGCTCTGAAGAGCTGAGTGGAGATGTTTTTGTGGGAGGATGTGGCAGCATCGTGGTCACTTATGTGTGTCTTCTGAAGATGCTTGCAGATGAAGAAAAAGGGAACAACAATTGTTGGACCTTTTTTTCGTAAGGTCATGTTGTCAGAACAGCCAAACCTCGCTCTCAGCAGTGTAAATGCTTTTAATCGTTTCACTTTATCACATTATTTACAAAGATTATCAGTTTGTGCATTTGGTATTTAATGTCAGAGTATAAAAAGGTAGTTTGACTGACGATATCATTAAACATGATTTGCAGTTGCTTGCTTCTAATCTTGTCCATTTTCTGAGGCAAAGTTTTAGGAACTGAAGCAGAGCTACAATAATGTAAACATCTGTTTACGTGCGGGCGAGACATAATGTGAGAAACCTATCAAGAAAGCATTCCCTTGTTCCCGTTTCTGAATATAAAATTTAGCTGTTTGTGTCTTGACTTAATATTTGCATTCTCTTAAACAGCCTATATACATAGCATTTATCTTTCCTGTGTATTTAAATAAAAAATAAAAATAAAAAGTTGGTCCCAATTCAATTCCTTTTTAAAGTCAAACACTGCAGTGTTCATTGCAGCAGCATTCTTTCACCAACATATGACCCAGATACAGACTTGATATGAAGATCTTAACAACAATAAAAGTTCACAGTCATGCTAGTAGCTCTGAAATGTTCTACTCAGGCACAGTGGTGTTTAACGTGTTTACTGGCAAAGTCAGGACAGCACCAAACTCAACATGATTAATTATGTAGGGACCTTGAATATCTAGAAGCAAATTTCATGGAAATGAAACAAATACACACAGTATTTCACTCTGAATCAAAGATGTCATGAGAAGTCAGGGGACCACTGAAGGCAGCAGGATTCATCTACTTAGAGCCATGCTCTCAGCTGCTAAAAACTGAAAGTCCTTGAAAACATAATAATTCCATCCTTTTTTAAAAAATCTCCACTGCGGTTATGGCACGGCCGATTGCTTGAAGCTGATAATGTGCTTTTCAACCTCCACAGCCATTTCGGTGACGCTCCTCCTGATGTCTAGTGACAACACATTCTCCTCTTCCAACGGAGATTCTAAAACATCAAACTGGGAACGCAGCATTTCTGCTTTCATGTAATGTCCCCTCCGGGCCGCCATCCTCTGGTAAAGGAGATCGTAGTCACCATGTAGGAAAAGAAAAAAGACATCGGGAGAGGAGGGAGGCAGGATTTCTTGGTCTGGACTGGAGGAGGCAGTTAGGGCTTTAGAGCTGTGGAGCAGGATCTGTCTGTACAGGCGTTTTAGGGCGGAGCACACCACAAGAGCGTCAGAGCCTGAACTCCTTTCTCTGAGATGGGAAGAGACATGACTCAATTAATAATAGTTGTACAATGACAGTACAATGATATGTTGTGTAGATAACAAGCAAATACAGTGGGAAAACACAGAAAGAGAAAACAGAAACACAATGATGAGCAGGAGAAAAAGTAAGTGCTACTGAGTGTGAAGTAGTTAGAGAAAAGAAGGCTTTGATGTTTCTCTTTTCACTTCTCACTCACATCTTCTCTACAAACTCAGTCACTTAATCTGTCTTTACTCTCTCAAACTCTCACTCACTCACTTCCTGGTTTTCATCTCAATTTTCAAAACCATCTTTGATATTTTTGATCTTTTTCATGTCAGTTTTCTGTCTGCATATCCTTATTTTACCACTCTGTGCTTCAGCTCTCCATCAGCTTCTCAGTTTTCATCACCAAAAATATGTTGTGTTTTACACGGGTGTGCATGTATATATTTAGCATATATTTGTTTACGCTTACCTCTGAATGACTTCATGTAGTTTGAGAAGCCAGGGCAATCTGTCCTGAAGAGACAAACAACAATGGATATATTTTGTTGTAAAAGGCATGTTTTAGGATTATAGTATACATATTTTATTTCTATGAGATTTTAGATGGTGTTTACAGTGTTGGTTATTAAGTTATCTTAAAATACTGTAATCTTCCAACAGGTATGTTAGCTTTTCTTTTAGATTTATTGTTGTCTAAAAAACTAGTTCTTAGCCTTTAAATGAAATGTCCAAGGTCACCCTAGTGGCACCTGGGTTAAAGTGCTTCCTACAGCTGCAGTATCTGTGTTTGTATACAGCTGAGGATCTTAGTTGCACATTAGTCTCGTTCTCTCTCTCTCTCTGTTGTGTGCCATCAAATGAAAATATGAAATGAGAAAAAACACATTATCAAAAAGAGCTATTCTTAATCTTTAAAATTAATCTCTACTTCAAAGGTACAGTAAATTTAAAGAAGAAGAAAAATAAATCGTATTAGCTCGATTTCAGGCGTTTATAGCTTTGAGCATTTTGGCTCCCAGGAGCCAAGACAAGGCACCGGCTCCTTTTGGAGTCAGCGGCAGGAATAGCTGGTGAATTCAATCACATACACTTGTAGCTTCAGCTTCTCATCATCTGTCAGCGAAACAAGATATGCATGGCAGAACAGCACAGGACAGGCAGGGTGAGCTGAGACTGCAATGGTGAAGCCACACTGAAATCTATTCTTAAACCTATACAGAGATATGGCACCTCTCAGAATACTACAATGAAATAGGAACACGTAACTGAAAAATGTCAAATGTATGCAAAAAAAAATAAATAAATAAAAACACCAAGTTTTAAATATTTTCTGTTTAATAAACAGAAGCCTTTGAATACACTGCCCTCAGAAATATCAGTCATAATTTGGCTGGAGTCACATTTTTACACTGAAGAGCCACAAACAACTGATCTTGAATCAGGGGAATCACATTCTCTCATATGCAGGTTTCTGAGGACACCCAGGACCTGCTTGGTTGTGCCAACCTTGATCTGCCAACTCCCATATCAACAAGAAGAACACACTTTCTGACAGTAATCCTGAATTTACATTTCTGCCTCACTTCATCATTGATTCTCAAACTGCCAACTGTTGCTTCTTTTTTTTTTTTTTAATATGCCAGAGCATTCAACAGAGCAGGTTCCAGGGTAACTCTCCAGCATTCACAACAGATTTCTGAGTGGGAGGTTATCATCAGCCACCAAACACTGCTACCAGCTAACTGCTGCCAAATGTTGCCTGTAAGCTTGTATACTCAGCTTTGGCAGACAGCCAGGCTATTGTTTGGAGGTCTCCCTTTATTTTGAAATTCTGCATGGACAGGGAAAAGATAAATATTGAACAAACAAAAATAAATGACTCAACTGAATTTCATGACTGTGTGCTGTTAGGAGAAGCTCAGTTTCAATCCCTGAAGCTTTCACTGTCTGCTCTTCTCATGTTTACTCCAGTTACAGTCAGGTTTGTATGTAATGGGATGAAGATAAGTTATTTGGCATTTGTCCTCTGTGCACTGCACTAAATATGAAAGAAAAACTCAACATGGGAGCAAAGTCGAGACTATCAGCCTATTCATTGAAAAAAAACTGTGGCCTTAAACATCCAGGAATTACAGTCATATTCATACACAGTCCCATTACTGGGGGCTCACAAATAATGAAACAACCTAAAATAATCTCATACCAATAAGAACAGACTAACATAAGGATTGATTTAAATACTTGAATGAAAATACTTCGCAGTCAATGACTACCTGATGTATGGATCACATGGACAAGACCATATGGTATATTTCTTCCCTCAAGATGCCTTCAGCTGCTGCTTGTTTGAGGGTCTTTCTGCCTTCAGTGTTATCGTATGTAAGTGAAAACCATGTTCTACTGGGTCGAGCTCTAGAAGAATGACCCATTTCTTTGCTATGAGAAACGTTTGGGTCGCGTTTGTTGTGTGGGTCTTTGGCCATCTGCAATAGTTTTTCAGCATTTGGCTGAATCTGAAGGCACTTCAGGATCACAAACACTTTTATCAGCAGTAAGGTCATCAGTAAACACCAGTGACTGGGATCCACTGGCAGCCATGAATGCCCATGCCATAACATTGGCTCTACCTTTGACAGCTGAGGTAGTATGCTTTGGATCATGAGCTGTTCCTTCGCTTCTCAATACTTTTCTTCTTCCATCATTCTGGTACAGGTTAGTCTTGGTTTCATATGTCTGGAGAGTCTTATTCCAGAATTGGTTTGGCTTTTACATGTTTTCTGGCAAAGTCTAATCTGGTCTTTTTAATCTTGAACATTACCAGTGTTTTGCACCTTGTTGTAGAGTTATATCATTGTCCCTTGAATGTAGACTTTGTCAATGACACCTACCTCCACGTTGTGAAAGGTTCTGCTTCACCATGAACAGATTTGTGCAATGATCCACTTCAGTCCTCTTCCATTTTCTTCCAGGCCTTTTGCTGTTGCTGAGGTACCACTTGATTTCTTCCTTTTAAAAATGTTTAACTGTTGTAGACTGTTGTATTGGCCACCTCCAATGTTTCTGCTACGTCTGTAATGGGTTTGTTGTATTTTTTCTTCTTAATGATGGCCTCCTTAACCAACCAAATCTGTCTCCTAAAAATTACATTCCTATACAACTACACTGCAACCTTGATTCAATTTTTGTAGCGAATGTAATCATTATGTTGTCAGGCAACTTATTTTGTGAATGAATGAATCTTCAGAGTAATTAACCAGAATCAAGTCACAAGAAGGTGGTTATAGTGGATGGCAGCTGTATAACGTGCAGGATTGATAATCTGCAGACCCCAGATCGAGATCAGAGTCCTGCATGAGATTAAATTTATTATTGATTATTGGGTTTCTCATAAAAATTTAACTGTGATTGCAGTTTAGCTGTACAGGAACGTAATGTTTAGGAGACAGGGTTGCCTTCACTTATAAAGTCATCTCTTTGGATGAGTAATGAGGGAACATCACATCCCTGACCAAGCAACTGCTTGTCTGAGATTTGTTCTATTATGTAGGAGTCCTGTGTGAAAAGGGTGTAATTCCTGAATCGTTAATGTCACACTTTTGTCGAGCCTCTTGAATTAAAGCTGTAGGTGTTGACTTCACTCATATTTTCAGTGTTTCGTTTCAAATCCAGTGTGTTGGTGTATAGAGGATCAATTTCAATATCGTGGTTCAATCACTTACGAACCTGACTGTACTTGACTGAGAGAAGAAAAGCTCTCTATAAATAGCTAGGGACACAAACACACTCACCTGATCTGTGAGCGCTTCACCACAAGCCATTTTCTCAATGTTCTCCTGTGGGTGGTAGTAATCCCCTTCATGCAGGGTCCAGCCCAGCTGATGAATGGAGACACGTTCAGGTGAGTATGAGATTCTACTGTGAGCAAAGCATGTGTGTGTGTGTGTGTATGTTGGATAGATCCAGTTACCTTTTCTGAAAGAAAAGCCCCAAGTGTGCTTCTATATATAGGAAAAGGAATAAGACAGAACAGGCTGCATTGATATGATCAATGAAAAATGATATAACAATATATATTTTGAAGTTACAAAAACATTTTACACACCATGCACTGTACTCAACCAAAGAAAGTTTTCTTTTAAACATCAGGTCTTGTACTTTCTTCATCTTCAATTTAAGAAAATTATGCTAATCACCAATCACTATTTTCTATTTATGAAGTAAATGAGTATTAATACCTGATACTACTACCCATGTATCAAAACTGCAAACTAATAATTTATGTTTATCCCTAGCAGTTACATGCCTCTCTCTTCATGAGACTAAATAAATATTGGTCATACTCTATGTGCTGTCCTAAATAAACATCAACAGACAATATACATACTTTCCAGAGCCTGAGACTCCCATTATGATGTAGATCATTTTGTCTGTGAATATTCAGACACCTAAAAGGCAGGTCCTGTCCTGAAATTGAGTAAAGAAAACCAGCAGTAGTCTATATGAAATAATTAGCCACACATTTACCAGATGTAGCATTAAAGTGATAATGATACATACATAACCATAGTCCAACACTATATAAACATAATACTGCACTGCTGTTAACTAAAAATATGTACAGGTGGAAAGAATACATTTTTTTTCTCTGAATTGTAAGTGGACTAAAAATAACAAAGTGGGGCATAAGAACAATTTGTACTTCAGTGTACGATTGCGTAGCTGGGACCTTATTCACATACTGTTTAAATTCACTACCAGCACTGCTCAGGTGCAGCTGCTGCTCCCGCCAAATGTATTAGTTGATTAGATGTGTAACCTGACATCGTTTGCATTGCTTACTCGGACAATATGAACACATAGTGCGGCTTTACTGAAACTAAACTCACTTTCTGACTCTGTCTAAACTGCCTGCTGAAACAGCGGTGTTTAAAAGAGGCTGTTATATCCCACAAATTAAATATCCTACCTGTCTAGCTTGTACCATGGCCGCAGGATGTTTTGTAAATGCACGTCATGACGCACGACGCACGTCAGCTACGGACGCATTTAAAGGGGCAGCGTCCTGTTTGGTAACAGACCGCGCTGCGCCTTAACTACGCACTACTGATGAAAATAAAATCATCTTACAGTTTAGACGAGTTTGCGTCGCAGCTTTTTGTTTTTTGTTGTTAAATAATAAATAATAATATAATAAATACACATTTCTGATTTTTTTGGAGGTAACATAGTCTGTACAGTCTGTTCACATGTATGTGTGAGTTAAATGCAGTGAAATGAAAATGAACAGAAATGCCTGCTTTCGTCCGCCCATGTGGTATGCAGAAAATAATTTCATCAATTAGCATATACAATAATATTGAGAAAACTGACTTATTTTAATCACCATTAAAGCTTTGGGAGAACACAAAAAGCAGTGAGTGGGTACAAAAAGTTTGTCAAATGATAAAGTTCATTGAGCGACAGTCTGACCCTACATTTGTGGAGTTATAGCTGCATAGTGAAAATTCATGTTGAGATATGGGAGGAGAGAAAAAGGTTGGAGTGAGCGAGGGAAAGAGAGAGAGAGAGAGAGAGAGAGAGAGACAGAGAGAAGGGGAAAAGCCATCCATCCCTCCTGTAGCTCAGGAGACGGGTGCAAGCTCTCCTCCCTCCCGCTCTGTTGCATCCATCCATTCTCTTATGCATCCATCCATCTCCCCATCCACCCTTTCATTTCCAAGGGCGTCACAGGGGGTGTCAAGACCCTGCTATAAGGCACATATGTATGCCTGTGTATGCGTGAGTCATCCTCGTACGTGTGCGTCTGGTCTGTGGATCCGCTGACATGAGGAGCTGAAACAGAACCGAGAGAAGGATGAAAATGCTCCGGTTTCGCAGCCCCAGCATCCGCTCCTTGGATCAGGAGATTCTCTGCACGATCCGGTTACTGGACGACTCCGAGATCTCCTGCAGCATCCAGGTAGGCGACAGCCTGCTCGGCCTCATGGACTGTGCTCTGTGATTATTGCAAAAATCACGTGGACGCAGCAGATACATTTTCTTATTAATTAATTAAAAACAATACTGAATGTAACGCCGTAACAAACCCACATTGTTAATTATTATTCCTGTCATATCATGATATGTTTTACAAAGACCATTTGACATATTCTTCTAGTTTACATGCTGCGGTGATTTAGCGGAAAGGTTGCACGCTGTTCTCCTCACCGCATTTACAGGACAGGACAGAGAAAGAAACATACCCAGTACTGATCAGTGCATTTATATTGAGTCTAAGCAAGATGTGACCCACATGTTGAGAAGTTAGGGTGAAGTTTCATAGTAAAAGATTCATAGCAGAGAAAATGAGCTGTATGGGTGTGGTGGTAATGATAATAATGATGATGAGGGCAGAGAGGGCTGCTCTGTGGATTATTGATTGCAAATACTCCTGACAAGCTGTGTGTGCATGTCTTGGTTGTCTATGGTTGCGTGTGCAATGTTTTTGTAAGATCATCACTGATGGTTCTCACATTCACGGGACTTTAGGACTGATTTGGGGTTCAGGTTATTTGCTTTAGGTTGGGGTCAGGAGAAGGGGGCAAGGAAATGTGCTGTGTCAGCGAGCATCCTCATAATACTGTGTGCTTTCACATCCCTGTCATGTCTGCAAAGGTGATCACAATGTTTGCACCCAGCAAAGAAAGACACTTCTGTACAGCACTCAGTGAAGTGGCTGCTGTGTCAAGCTAAAACTAAAGTCTTGAAAACTAGACTACTTGGAAATGGAAATGTACTTTTACTGAAAGACAGGGATGTACTCTGAACTACACAGGAAAAGTGCAAAACTGTCCCTATACTTAGCAGTAGTATAAAGTGTGTTACAAATGGTTTATAACACACTTGAATGTAGTTATAATAAAGTGTTAAAAAATGTATTTGTCAATGTCTATAACTCCCGTGGGTGCTTATTGGCGAAAAGAAAATAAATAATACCTTTACAGAAAGACTAGTATATTAATACTATAAAACAAAACAATAAAATAACACAAATATATGTACATTATAATTCAACAATGAATAACATTAATCGTTGCTTAAAATCTGCAGTTTTATTATATTAATTTATAGAGTAAAGAAAAAAAATTCAATTCATTAATTTCTGAATCAGCTTTTATTCTCTGTACAAAAGCAGGTTTGCTACATTCAAGAATATTATCAAATTACACACTGAGCAGAAGAACCGATCAATGAGTTACAGCCTATGGCTTCATCATTTATTGGTTTCAGAGCTTTAGCTCTGCAGCCTTGGATGTGTGATGCAGGGGTTAACTCAGTCCAAAAAGGAAATGACGCACAAACCTTCTGAAAACCGTCCCAGCAAAATGGAAAACTGACATAAAGGAGATAAAACATCATCCAAAAAATAGATATTTGGCTTTAACTACATTAATGTGAGATCAAATATTGAAATATCTTTCTTGGCTGCCTAAACAAAGGAAAATGTACATGTGTCTTTTATTTTTTATAAACAAATTAGATCCTGTGAGCCTCTAGGTCCCCAGAGCTGCAGGAGCAGCTGCTGCCAGAGAAAAGTAAAATCCTGCCAACCTGGGAATGATACCTAATAATAAAGGACGATGCATAAAATGTGTATAAGTAAACAGCATACAAACATTTTTCCATTTTGTTAAATACACTTTCAGCACTGAATCAAGTTGAACAGAGCTGAGAAGGCAGTGAGACTGCAGCTTAGAGTAGCATCTTGCCTCATTCTGAGCATCCCTCAAAAAAAGTTAAGTGCCTCAGCCCTGTCGTCTGACCCTTAAGGATTG
Organism: Helostoma temminkii; assembly: GCA_900302695.1. NCBI lineage: Eukaryota > Metazoa > Chordata > Actinopteri > Anabantiformes > Helostomatidae > Helostoma > Helostoma temminkii. Next base: position 103,952 of record OMLM01020447.1, on the reverse strand, counting down.
AAAACACTCGCTGCCTGTCTAACTAAATGTCTTCCTGGTCTTCTACATGTACTCAATCAATGATTTACAAAACACCATTAAGTGCACTGGAAGAAAAGGAGCGAGAGGAAGAGGTTGTGTCTGTTTCTTTGGGGTACAGTCCTCACATGCATGTTTACCTGCGTGCTTGTGTCTTTGGAAGCACAAAGGTGTGTCACACTCAGCGTACATGTCTGAGAACATTAAAGTGCGACTTTTCACCATGAGGTGTGTGAATTCCAGTGTTAGACAGTGAATGTGAAGGTGTGTATCTGTGCACAATAAGGAACTGGACATTTATATTTCCAGCCGACTGAACTTTCCTGGGCTTTCTTTAATGGCTTTGTGTTCCGGTGCTGAGCTGCTCCTTTATACATATTTTATGACATCCTGTGCTTCTCATGCTATACTTCTGCTGCTCGACAACAGCACTTCTCCTATTTCCACTGTATGGAGAGCAGCTCTTACTTTATCTGCTTTATTCCTCTCTGAATTGTCAGTGTCTCTCTTTCTTATTTTATCTTTTCCGCTTCTCTCAAATTTGCTGAGTATGTAGGTCAAAGAAACATGACAAAGACGGCACTAGACGTAATGTCATCATAAAAACAATATGAGGAAAATGTTCTCAAAAGGTGCTTGTGAGCAAATGTGACACAGTTTGGTTAAGACAATTGCTTGGCATAAGAGATAGAAGGAATTCAGACATGATGTAAAGCACAAAACGATTTAGGGGATTTTAATAGGTAGGTTATTAATATTTAAGTTAATTATAAGATAAAAATGAGTTACAGTGGAATAAAGGCAAATAAATAGAACAATAAATGTTATACAGTTTAGTACCATATTATTGAAAACAGGAAGAAAACTTCTGTTTGTGTCAAGAGAAGAAAATATTCTAACTAGAAAGTAAGCATAAGGCCAGATGTTTTAAATGTTTTGGTAAAACTTGAGTTCTTACTTTCAGAATGAACACATAGGATGGTACAGACCAGTGTGAGCTTCAAGACAAGAAGAAGAGAACTCAGAGTTCTTCTCCTCACACCATGCTTAATCCTTCAGACATTTTAGACTAACTCAACATAAGGGATGATTTGTGAGACTGTTTCTTTATATACAATTCACAGAGCAGCAGTGGACCACACAGAAACACATCAATGTGTATATAAATATTCTGTATGTGCTGAGATGTGTTTATAAGTATAAACATGTTTAGATTTAGAAGGAACGTGTTTTTGATTTCAGGTCAGAGGACATAATGACAACCTACCCCACAGCACAGCGCAATTATTTTTAAGTTGTTTACTGTGACACCAAGAATAGTTTGACAGCAAAATATAAGGCAGGTAGGGAGGATGTGTGTGTGTGTGTGTGTGTGTGTGTGTGTGGGTACGTGGATGTGTGTGAGCAGGTGTATGTGTTCTTTATGTGTGTCTACAGCCCAGGGGGTGAACATGTCCGTCCTGCTGCTCTCATGTTCGGTAGTAATGTTAAGTCAGACCTGCTCCAGGAGAGACATGTCAAGATCAATACACAGCGACCTCCTCTGCTTTCAGTTCCTCTCTCCTTCACCATCCACTTTCTTTCCTTCTCTTGTCTGCTCTTATCTTCTCGTTCCCCTCTTTCATGTTCACTCTTTCGCTCGCTTACTCCCTGCTCCACTCCCAGCATCATATTTACATATTTACTCCTCTAAACACTTTTTCTCAATTTCTATTTTTACACTCTTCGTCTATATCTCGTTCCTCCCGCCCTTCTTTTATGTCTCTCTTTCTTTCCTCCTCTCCTCTGTGACATATCATGTATAATTAAGGGAGATCACTGTTCTTCACGAGGCCAGCATCAGTCAGCTGTCAGCAATATGCTACACCACGTGTGTGTGTGTGTGTGTGTGGTTCACTGAAAGATTTAAAAGTTGCCATTGAGCCAAAGTTCTGCAATTATGGACATGAATTCAAGTTAGTCGGTACCAAAATAGCTTCCAATAGCTTGAAATCTATGCTCCTGATTGCTCTGTTTCTGTTCTTGCTAATGTCACTTTATCAATAATGACTAATTGAAAGATGTAACTGCTCAGTGATGCTGAGGCATGGCTACTGTTTTGTCTGGAAGGCATTCTTTGGAGCAAGTTATAAATAGCTTAAGGTTTCTATTCTTATTCTTCTTGCTGGCGTCCTTTGAAGATGACTAAAGAGAAATAATCTCTTTACAGATTTGACTGACTAGCAACTGCAAGGAAGCAGAAAGAGATGAGACAGCATGATACAAGGGAGGCAAACATCAAAAGACATGGATTGTGGGAGAGAAAAAGAGATAGTCGATAAGACAAAATGTAGGATGACATGGTTGGTGACTGTACATGAGCTGTGAGGACGATGGCAAAAAAAATCAACAGGGTGTGGGAAGGGATAGGAGAGGAAATGAGTGCCCGCGGAAAAACAGATTAAGCAGATTATAACATGAAACTGATTTGAAATGAGACTGGCAGAGCAGGCAGATTCTGAAAAATGAAGGTAGAGAAAAGAAGGAGGACTAAAACATCTACAAAGAGTGAAAGATTTAGACAAATATGAGCCAGAGACAAAATAATATAAGTAGGTCAAAGTTCGCACACAGAGCTGATTGATATTCATTGTCTTCCTCAAGGACACTTCATGTCATCTACCGACTCTCTGTCACCAGTGCGTCACCAACTGCAAACATGAAATTAGACATCTTTATGCAACAAATGCAAATCTGATAAGCCGCTCCTGCGTGTCTACTTATTGATAAAATGCATGCATAAATGAATTTGTTTACTGCAGTGAAGGCCATGTTCATTTATTAGAATGACATTCGAAATAACTGTTGTGTGTTTAAAAACCTAATTTGCATTAGGTCCAGTTTATTATACCCTGTCTAGAACTTGGCTATTTTAGTAAAAATTATTCTGCACCAAAAACATGCAAATGAGCAAACAGACCTTTCACATTAAATGGGATGTTCAAAATCACTCTCTCATTTCCACACACAGTCTCTTCTCCCTCTGTCATGGATTGTTTGTTTGCCACTGAATTTTGAACATCCTGTGGTGCAAAGATAAGACAGCTGCTTCAGTGCACCCACCATGTGTACACACACACACACACGCACACACACACACACACACACGACAGCAGTGTTGCAGCTACAGTCGTGCCATCATGATCACACTTTCTCTCGCCTACCATCCTGTGAATTAGTGTCCAGCTGTACACTGAGTGATCATCCACTGTAATAGAAAGTGGTTCTGTTCCATATAATGCTAAATTATGGGCTACCTCTAAGCTCGTTATGCTGTGTGCCCAGCCATGTACTGTAGTGTGTGTAGATGTAGGTGACATGTTTTATATCATGCATGCCCATTTGTGCATGCCTTTGCATCTGTGCGGCATCGCAGGTGATGATGAGATAATTGGTTTGTCTCCTGACAAGGTCACAGTCACGGTTATGAGTTCTCCTCACAAGGAGGATTATCAGTTTGATATATAAATACTTTAAATGGGAAGATTACTAGTGCTAGCATATTTATTAAAACAATTCTTTAAAACATCATATACCAGCACATTTTACCATGTTCACCAAACTCAATTTACCATATTGTAGTACTATAGTATGTTTGTTAATATTAGCAAGTGTACAGAGGAAGATGGTGGAAATGTCGTTAAGTTCTTAAGGATATGGTCACAAACCAAACTACTGGACAAATTAAATACATGTTTGAAACACCAACAAGTTATTGCAGTTAATTGCAGTTAGTACATCTTAAAGGAAACATAAATATATGCACTAAATTCCATGGTAATAGAGTCACAAAGATGAACCTCATGGTGCTGTATCACTACAGGTAACGTGATCATCTAGGGATCCAGCTTAAAATCTTAAAATCTATTCAATAGTTTTTGTTGACCAACCAGCTGAAATTGCCACTGACAAGTATCTATCTTTTTCTGGCCGTGGAACACTGACGATAGAGGAAGTCTTTCCATAAGGTTGTAGCTGCTGTCCACTGGAGTAGTGTGGGTTTCATGCTGATATTCAACATCCTTCCATGTCTGTTCACACTGTTTCTCTTAATTTTCCCCCTCAGATATAACACAAAGACAAGAGCATTTACCAATCAAACAATCACTGATAAATGATGGGATGGTTTAAGCTACTACAGAGTGGGAGGACGGTAATGGTCAAACATCTTTTTCCAAAGGTTTCTCTTCTTTATATAAATCGGATATGTTCAGTTATTCAATTTCCAGACTGGAAGTGTTTAATCTTCTACTCCTCTCTTGCAGTCAGTGTATAGTCTCAGAAGATATCTGTATTTGCATCCTGCTTCTGTAGCTTATTTTTAAAATCTGTTTTTAGTATTACTATCACAGTTTCCCATCTTTTTTCTAGAAATCTAATCATTAAAATGGTTGAAAGGAGCCTCTTAAAGCCAACTGATCCAGTGAAGAAGGAAACAAACAAACTCTCTCCACAGCCAACCACTGTTCAGATTTTAAATTCAAGTGGAGACAGGAGAGGAGCTTTAGAATATGTGTGTTCATAGAAAGTTCATATGTGTGAGAAATGTGTTTGGGCATTTTTAGAAATAAGGTTTTAATTGAGGTCTTATCCCCTCCTTTGATTCTCTGCATTGCTTTTCCCACACCCTTTGTCCAACTCATTGATTTGTCTCTGTTGTATCCTGGGCAAGCCTCTGCATCGATTCATTCACAGGCTCTCGGCTTAAATACAAAATGGCTTTAGAAATATTGGCACTGTTAAAAATAGGAGGACAATGTTTTCTCACTTTCACAAAAGCGTGATTACACAGTTACACGTGAAAATTGGCAAATAAATAGGCAGATCGGTTCACTAGCATCTTAAATCCACATTTCCCCAAAGACTAGCTGCAGTTACAGCAGAGAAAAGCCATGAATTAGTGAAGCATTTGTCTTAATAGCAGCCACTAGACTTTTAAATTGGTTTGTGTGGAGGCACAGAGGGCATATGATTATCTTTAAGTCACACTACTCTCCTTCTACGTCTGCTTTGCTTCGCTCCCTCCCCATGTGTGCGCAGATACATTAAATGTGTTGGTTTCTTCTCAGGGGACTGCTGGAATTTCATGCTTCTTCTCCTCATAGCGTTCAGTCAATTAGCCATGCCTAATGTCATAAAATGAATTGCACTGAAGTTGATAAGGAGTTATAACTGAGTAGACATGCATATTAATTAAACAACAAGCCTGTGTTAAACTGGGCCAGGGCACCCAGGGTCCTAGTGCTTTACTCATAGTGGTCGCAAAGTCATGATCAGAAGAAATTATTTAAATTATCAGTTAATTTAATAATCTATATGAAGTATTTTTGTTTTATCATAAAATATGCTGCTTTTTTTAAATTGTGACTTTTACTGATCATAACTTTGACTTGATCTAGTTTAATA